>PISX010007923.1:0-63717 GCA_004024625.1 Mellivora capensis | reverse complement strand
AAGGGTACTTTACATATATGCTTTGTTATTTTATTTCTTAAATTCTGTCCCAATTTGGGTCTGGGGATATTATGGTGGAATTGCCTAGAAGAAAAAGATTTGGTCATTTTGGTTTGCCCTGGGCCATCTAAACAGCTGTGTAAGCAGCAGGTCCTGGAAACAGTGGGCTCACGACTTTTGGATATAATTCAAGAATCAGCGTGACTTCACCACAGGACCTCACTCACTGCCTCTAACTGTTCCTCTGTGGTCATTTTGGAAGTCAGAATTCAATATGAATGCCTCTTGAGAAATAACTTCTAATGAACTATAAAAATCAGTAGTCTGAACAGAAGGCCATTTCTGATACAGTGATTACACTCATTTCTGCACACCAATGCCAATTAAGGACTATAGACATGTCGCAAGAAGGAGACACAACACTATTATTGCAACCACAGCTGAATTATGGCAGCTGACAGAACACATACCTGCAAGTTGGTGATTTCTCTTGAAAGGCAGAAGTCAGCCTCCTGCACTTTACATTCTCCTTTCAAGTGCCCCTTCCATGAACTCTCCAGAATACTTTAATTTTAAATAATTGTTTTGATTTCACTGACCTAGTCATTGTTTGATTATCTTTTTTTTTTTTGCTTCCTTTTGGAAGATTAAATATTTAAGGCTATTTTTTTTTTAGATCATGCATTTGCACAGCTTTTGAATTCTATTGAAATAAAATTGCTCTTAATGAAACATCTGAAAACATGAACAAACAGTGAATAAGCAGAGTTTTCTAGAATAATGATGCTATTGTTAAGTGATTGAATACTTGGGAGATTAATATCATGGTGTACTGGCATGTTGGTTAATTCTAGCCATAATTTAACAGTAAAACCTGTTTAAGAAAGCAGAAGGCAGAATGGCTTGTCAGACACAAGCACACACATGGAGCTCAACACAATAACAAATTAAGCACTGTTTATATATAGACATGGTTGGTCTTATTTTTTTCCTAATCTGTGATTTAGGTAATAATTACACTGTAATTTTAACTCTGTGCAGTTTGAATGTTGGCTTAATTGTTTTATTATTATTGTATTTACTGATACTAATACAGGTTGCCAGTGAAATTTGGCTCAGTGTCCCTAAATCTTTATTTACATAAGACCAGCATTGATTAAGACTTGATAACACATATCCCATTTCCACTAGATTACTCTAAAATTATTTGACCAAAGGCTATGGGGACATTTTAGGCCAAGTGAAAACGTATAATTAAATTTCTGAAGAGTTCTCGCATTCCCTAAGCCAAGCCTTTCTTTCTCTTGCATATTTTATGAAATCCCCTGGGTAAGACCAAAGTGCTTTCTACTTAAATTCTGACATACTGTGCATGTCTGCATGTATTAACTATAGATCATGAAAAAGTATTAGCTGAAAGCTATACAAATTCTTGCAAAAGAAGAAGACAGGAGCCTCCCATAAGGTTCCAGCCTATCTTTCAACTAGTCAACTTTGGCAAATGCAGAGTCTTACTAACTTGAAAGTTATCTTGACTCTTAATACAAAGTTAATTTCTTCTAGCTAAGGTTCAATAAAAATGCATGGAATGGCATGCCTTCTGTTTGTCTGTGTGTCATGAAACAGTGGGTTTATGATAGCCATGTACATATGAAAGCCCTGGGGATTTGCTAAAATGTAGATTCTACACACCAGTAGTTCTGGGATAGGGCCTCAAATTCTACATTTGTAAGAAGCTCAAGGGGATGACTATGCTGTTGCTCCGTAGACTGCACTTTGAAATGCAAGATCATAAAACATGACAATTAAACATGCAACATCTTTTGTAGGTAGAAGAATTGGGCTTCAAAAACATGTACAGAAAGGGTACTATTAACTTAAGGAACTGATAGTTTATTAGGACTTTTATCAGGGTAGAGGAATAAATAATGTTTAACAACTTTGCCTTTTAAGCAAACTTTAACCTTTCAAGGAATGCTCTTAGTCATTTCAGCTGCTTTTTTTCTCTACATTAATGTGGTCTCATATATGTATAATACAGAAATATATACGACAGTGGAAGTGATTTCAGGGTCATGAAAGTTCCCATAAATTGGGTTGCTTTTGTTGATTTTGTGGTTTCACAATGAATTTGTGAGTCGGCGAGCAGTCTACATGCTACATTGTTGATGTTCTTGAAATTTTCCATCCTTCGTCAAGGAAGGATAAACCAGAAGATCTTCACGTACTCCAAATTTCGTGGTGGCAGATCCCCCAGAAGGCTTGTGGGTTGATAGAACGCAAGCTTGTTTACATAACCATACACAATAACCCATATGTTACCTCCATAAAGCCTCAGCTTTTTATATAGACATTAAACTTGGAAGAACATCATGGGATGTGACCTAATCTGGAATAAGTTAAGTGGCTGATTCTGAGGACTCAGTATAATACAGTAACTTTGTAGGACCTGAATTTGGGGCTTTATAGTATAGACAGTACTCTGATATCTTATGTAGTATTTCAGATATGACTGACTTAAGAGAAACATTTATTTTAACTCTTAATTTTGTCTCTCTGGCAACAGCAGGAAACATAGTTTTATTTTGACTGTTAAATACTGATTATTTGAATTCTTTTTTTTTTAAGATTTTATTTATTTATTGGACAGAGAGAGAGATCACAAGTAGGCAGAGAGGCAGGCAGAGGGAGAGAGGGCAATAGGCTCCCTGCTGAGCAGAGAGCCCGATGCGGGGCTCCATCCCAGGACCCTGAGATCATGACCTGAGCTGAAGGCAGAGGCTTTAACCCACTGAGCCACACAGGCGCCCCTATTTTAGTTATTTCAATAATTATTTATTTAATGAGTTTATTTTGTATGGAGTCAGTTTTCTGGGGTAGAAGAGTCTTCTCCAGACCTAATGTAAATTGCCCCAAATTGACCAAACTCTTTGGAGACAGAATCTTCTAAGGAACAAGTATTTGGAAACATGGGTGTCCTCTAGATAATGTTATTTTCAGCTGCTGTTGTCACCTGTATTATTCAAAGTAATACATACATGTACACACAGTTTCAACGTTCTGCTTCAAAGTATAGTAAATTATAGAGACATAACAGGACATAATATTACCCACACTTAACTCTTCTAAAAAAATCAGGCCATATACTGAAACTAGCTCACAACTCAATGAAGTTACAGTATATTGATTCTCAGAAATAGCAAAAAAGTATGCCCGGAAACTTTGCCTAATTTACATTTGCCCATCAAGTTTCATTAACACATTATTTACTAACCTGTAAAACCTGGAAATCTTACAAAGGATGATAATATTTTATTCTCCGTGGTTTAGCAAATGTTACAGAAGTCTGCAACATTAAACGTTGGTAAGGTTGTGAAGAGCCTAGGAATCTGCTGGTGATCCACCATTTTGGAAAATAACGCGTGTTCCACGTGCTTCCTCCATCCCGCTCCTGAACGCAGACAGAGCCTTGCAAAACTCTTGCACATTTGCACCAGTAAACAGATATGAAACTAGTAATAATAGCAATGTTTATAATGGAAAAAATAAAGAGATGTGTATGGATCAGACTAAGTGAAAATAGGATGGCTATAAAGAAATTATAAATCATGTATCCAATGGAACACTATAACCCAGTGAAAATAAAAGAATCACAGTCTCTTGCAGCAACATGGTTGAATTAATTATTTAAAATACCACGTGAGGGGGCGCCTTGGTGGCTCAGCCATTAAGTGTCTGCTTTCAGCTCAGGTCATGATCCTGGGGTCCTGGGATCGAGCCCTGCATGGGGCTCAGTGTGCAGTGGGAGGCCTGTTTCTCCCTCTCCCTCTGCTAGTATTGCCTCCCTTTTCATTGTCTCTCTCTCTGTCAAATAAATAAATAAAATCTTCTAAAAAATATTAAGTGACAAAAATAAAATAAAATAAATAAAATATTAAGTGAAAATAAGCAAGTGGCAGTAAAATACGTAAGCTATGATTCACTTAATTTCTAACCTGAACAAACCTAAACTGTATCTATCATATATGTGTGATAAAACATAGAGAAAAGCAAGGGATATTTTATTACAGAATACTGGGTAGTGGTTATCTATGGAGGAAAGTGTAGGAAATGGGGTTAGAGAGAGGCAAGCAAGATATTTCACAGTTAAAATTAATAATTAATTTCTTGAGCCCATGATGTGTATTCATCTGAAGAAATGTTACATCTTTTACATGCATCATAAATAATATTCACGTATTTAATATTCATTTATATACCTCTTAATATATTTGCCTAAATTAATATGTAATTTAACAATCATATATACAACTTTATATAGTATGTAACTGTAATAGTTAAAATAAACATATTTATTATTTTTAATTTGAATTCCAATAAATTAAATTCTAATAAATTCAGTATCCTGAATTATAATAAATCTTAATGCAAATAAAACAAGACAGGGTCTAGATAGAAACACTAAAATCTAAAAAAAAAAATCTGTGACTCCACAGACTTTCAGTTTTTCAGTACAATATAAAAAATGATAGTGATGCATATCTTAAGGTTTTAAAGCGTCTGTTTGTTTTTTTAAACGCAATTTGATAGTCAATTCTTTAAGATCCTATTACACTGCCATGTAACAGGAAGCAGAAGTGTCACAGTGTCAAAGGTCCATACTGTCAAAGATCTCTCTGAGTTTTTCGAAGACATGTCACTTATGTGCAGTGAATGAATTCACTCAATCAACAGCCTTGAATAGATATACTACTTATTTCCCAAACAAGATTAAATCTTTCCTTAGTGGCCCCCACTGTTGAGGCTGTAGGGAGAGACCTCTCTACAAGCACACATACACAAAGACACATAAACACAGAGCTCTCAATGCTGCCTCATGTTATTTTTTGAGAAACATGTAATTTCTAAGAGGAAACAATGAACGTGAGCTCCAAAGATACTTGTTGCAATATTAATTCTAAAACAGCCAGCAGATACATACATTGGTAGGTGTCCTCTCCCCACACCTTTTTTCTTTGGAAGTTGCTTGTTATGCTAACATACAGTATACTCATGATCTGTATAATCGAAAAAAAAAAAAAAAACGAGAGTAGAAATGTAGCACATGAGCTGTCACCTTTACATTTCTGAGGATACCTTTCGGTACTTGGTAACTATTCATTAAGAAAAAAGCGAATGAGTTCATCAATTGCTGAGTTAGTGATAGTGAAGATTCCCTTTTAAGTATGTACATTATAAACCACCCAGTGAGGATCACTACTTTTTTTCCTGCCCACTTGTCTCTGTGTGGCTTACGCTGTTAACATTTTCTAACAGTAGTGAAATGATTTTTGTGTTAAATACATTTATTGTGTCATTGCTTATTCTTTTTTTTTTTTTAAAGATTTTATTTATTTATTTGAGAGAGAGGCAGTGAGAGAGCATGAGCGAGGAGAAGGTCAGAGGGAGAAGCAGACTCCCCGCGGAGCTGGGAGCCTGATGCGGGACTCGATCCCGAGTCTCCGGGATCATGACCTGAGCCGAAGGCAGTCGTCCAACCAACTGAGCCACCCAGGCGTCCCATGTCATTGCTTATTCTTAAAAGTCATATAGAAAGTCCTTAAAAGCCCTAGTATTGGATACAAGATTATATAGGTGGTGTGACTATATGAAACACATAAATAAGAACAAACATATTTAGAAAAGGAAATTAACCAACATAGTAAGTGTTTCTGTGGCGATATTATGAATAATTTCATCTTCTTATTTTTTTCCTACATTTTCCAAATATGACTTTATGAGATATATTACCTCTATAATGGAGAAAATAATCAATTTATTAAAATGTCAGTACTCAGGTGAAGAGTGGGCTAAAGACTATTAATAGAATTTCAATTTTATGAGCATGACATGTAGCTTTTCATTACATTTAGTGTTTAGAAAAGTAGAACCAATTATGCTCTCATGCATATGAAAAATATGCCATCTAAATGTATCAACTTTTACTTGGGTTTATCAGTGGTTAACTTTAAGACAAGTGAATAAGAGGCCACCTCCTGAGCAGAATATATTACATCTTATCTGCATAGATACATCTAGATGAAGTCCTATTGTGTAATACATATCTGTAACCATAGCACATGTGGGGAACAGCTGAATTTTTCTTACATTTTCCCTTTAGCCCATGACCTTCTCAAGTGTCATAGGTGTGTTCTTTTCATGTAAGACATTCCCCCAGTGGAATGAAAGGAATGCACTCAGGAGTGTGTGTGTGTGTGTGTGTGTGTACCTGCACTAATAATGGCAGGGTTAAGGCAAATGGACCTGAAGTCACTGAGCTAAACAAATTTTATAATCTATACACTTTTTAAATTATGTTTTTGGAACTATTTATAAAAGCACCCTGAATTTTCTGACCATTAAATAATTGAAAGATTGATCATTACCCCAGCAGCTACTATTTTTGAGTATCTGCTATAAGCTTTTCATCAAGCCAGAAGGCTTAACATGCATTCTTTTATTAAGTCTTCCCCCTTACCTGGTGTGATAGTTATATGTATTTTACATATAATTTAAAAAGTACTACTGATAATACAGAGACGCTATAAAACAAATAATCCTCAGATAGGTAATTGGATTTCTCCATTGGTTTATGTTATTATGAGTTATTTGAATATCCACTGGACAGTGAGCATCCTGCTGTTGATCAAAGAACTGGATCCTTTGGGGTGACACAGAGCAGCTTTATCCAGTATACCTCTGGCAATTTATTTTATTTTTTTATTAACATGTAATGTATTATTTGCCCGAGGGGTACAGGTCTGTGAGTCATCAGGAGTACACGTTTCACAGCACTTACTATAGCACATACCCTCTCCAATGTCCATAACCCAACCACCCTCTCCATATCCCCCTCCCCCCAGCAACCCTCAGTTTGTTTCATGAGATTAAGAGTCTCTTATGGTTTGTCTCCCTCCTGATCCCATCTTGTTTCAATTTTTCCCTCCCTACCCCCCATAGCCCCCTGTCCTGCCTCTCAAATTCCTCATATCAGAGAGATCATATGAAAATTGTCTTTCTCTAATTGACTTTTTTCACTCAGTGTAATACCCTCTAGTTCCATTCACGTTGTTGCAAATGGCAAGATTTCATTTCTTTTGATAGCTGCATAGTATTTCACTGTATATATATACACCACATCTTCTTTATTCATTCGTCTATTGATGGACATCTAGGTTCTTTCCATAGTTTGGCTATTGTGGACATTGCTGCTATAAATATTTGGGTGCACGTGCCCCTTCGGATCCCTACATTTGTATCTTTAGGGTAAATACACAGTAGTGTGATTGCTGGGTCTTAGGATAGCTCTATTTTCAACTTTTTGAGGAACCTCCATGCTGTTTTCCAGAGTGGCTGCACCAGCTTGCATTCCCATCAACAGTGTAGGAGGGTTCCCCTTTCTCCACATCCTCACCAGCATCTGTCGTTTCCTGACTGGTTAATTTTAGCCATTCTGACTGGTGTTGAGGTGGTATCTCACTGTGGTTTTGATTTGTATTTCCCTGATGCAGAGTGATGTGAAGCACTTTTTCATGTGTCTGTTGGCCATCTGGATGTCTTCTTTACAGAAATGTCTGTTCATGTCTTCTGCCCATTTCTTGACTGGATGATTTGTTCTTTGGGTGTTGAGTTTGATAAGTTCTTTCTAGATTTTGGATACTAGCCCTTTATCTGATATGTTGTTTGCAAATATCTTCTCCCATTCTGTCAGTTGTCTTTTGGTTTTGTTAACTGTTTCCTTTGCTGTGCAAAAGCTTTTCATCTTGATAAAGTCCCAATAGTTCATATTTGCCTTTGCTTCCCTTGCCTTTGATGATATTTCTACGAAGAAGTTGCCATGGCTGAGGTCAAAGAGGTTGCTGCCTGGGTTTTCCTCAAGGATTTTGATGCATTCCTGTGTCACATTGAGGTCCTTCATCCATTTTTGAGTCTATTTTTGTGTGTGGTGTAAGGAAATGGTCCAGTTTCATTCTTCTGCATGTGGCTGTCCAATTTTCCCAACACCATTTGTTGAAAAGACTGTCTTTTTTCCATTGGACATTTTTTCCGCTTTGTCAAAGTTTAGTTGACCGTGGAGTTGAGGGTCCATTTCTGGGCTCTCTATTCTGTCCCATTGATATATAGGTCTGTTTTTGTGCCAGTACCATACTGTCTTGATGATGACAGCTTTGTAATAGGGCTTGAAGTCTGGAATTGTGATGCCACCAACTTTTCAACATTCCTCTGACTATTCAGGATCTTTTCTGGCTCCATATAAATTTTAGGATTATTTGTTCCATGTCTTTGAAAAAAAATGATGGCATGTTGATAGGGATTGCGTTAAATGTGTAGATTGCTTTAGGTAGCCTAGACATTTTCACAATATTTGTTCTTCCAATCTGTGAGCATGAAACATTTTTCCATTTCTTTGTGTCTCCCTCAATTTCTTTCATGAGTACTTTATAGTTTTCTGAGTACAGATTCTTTGCCTCTTTGGTAGATTTATTCCTTGGTATCTTATGGTTTTGGGTGCAATTGTAAATGGGATTGGCTCCTTAATTTCTCTTTCTTCTGTCTTGTTGGCGTATATGAATGCAACTGATTTCTGTGCATTGATTTTATATCCTGACACATTACTGAATTCCTGTGTGAGTTCTAGTAGTTTTGGAATGGAGTCTTTTGGGTTTTCCACATAAAGTATCATATCATCTGCAAGGAGTGAGTGTTTGACTTCTTCTTTGGCGATTTGGATGCTTTTAATTTCTTTTTGTTGTCTGATTTCTGAGGCCAGGACTTCTAGTACTATGTTGAATATCAGTGGTGATAGTGGATAACCTGCCATGTTCCTGATCTTAGGGGAAAGGCTCTCGGTTTTACCTCATTGAGAGTGATATTTACTGTGGGTTTTTCATTGATGGCTTTGATGATATTGAGGTATATACCCTCTATGCCGACACCGTGAAGAGTTTTGATCAAGAAAGGATGCTGTACTTTGTCAAATGCTTTTTCAGCATGTATCGAGAGTATCATGGTTATTATTCTTTCTTTTATTATGTATTATATCACATCGATTGATTTGCAGATGTTGAACTAAGCTTGTAACCCAGGAATAAATCCCCCTCGGTTGTGGTGAATAATCATTTTTTTTAAAGATTTTATTTATTTATTTGTCAGAGAGAGAGAGAGAGAGCGAGAGAGCGAGCACAGGCAGGCAGAGTGGCAGGCAGAGGCAGAGGGAGAAGCAGGCCCCCCACCGAGCAAGGAGCCCGATGTGGGACTCGATCCCAGGATGCTGGGATCATGACCTGAGCCGAAGGCAGCCGCTTAACCGACTGAGCCACCCAGGCGTCCCGTGAATAATCATTTTAATGTACTATTGGATCCTATTGGCTACTATTTTGGTAAGAATTTTCACATCTGTGTTCATCAGGGATATTGGTCTGTAATTTTCTTTTTTGATGGGGCCTTTGTCTGGTTTTGGGATCAAGGTAATGCTGGACTCAAAATGAGTTTGGAAGTTTTCCTTCCATTTCTATTTTTGGGGGACAGTTTCAGGGGAATAGGTATTAATTTTTCTTTAAATGTTTTGTAAAATTCCCCTGGGAAGCCATCTGGCCCAGGGCTCTTGTTTATGGGGAGATCTTTGATTACTGCTTCCATCTCCTTACTAGTTATGAGTCTGTTCAAGCTTTCTATTTCTTCCTGGTTCAGTTTTGGTAGTTTATATGTCTCCAGGAATGCATCCATTTCTTCCAGATTGTCAAATTGGCGGGTGTATAGTTGCTCATAATATGTTCTTATAATTGCTTGTATTTCTTTGGTGTTGGTTGTAATTTCTCCTCTTTCATTCATGACTTTATTAATTTGGGTCTTTTCTCTTTTCTTTTGGATAAGCCTGGCCAGGGGTTTATCAATCTTATTCATTTTTTCAATGAATGAGCTCCTAATTTCATTGATTTGTTCTACTATTTTTTTGGTTTCTATTTCATTGATTTCTACCCAGATCTTTATTATTTCTCTTCTCCTGCTGGGCTTAGGCTTTCTTGCTGTTCTTTCTCCAGCTCCTTTAAGCATAGGGTTAGGTTGTGTAATTGAGACCCTTCCTGTTTCTTGAGAAAGGCTTGTATCACTATATATTTTCCTCTCAGGACTGCCTTTGCTGTGTCCCACAGTTGTGTTTTCATTATCATTTGTTTCCATGAATTTTTTCAATTCCTCTTTAATTTCCTGGTTGACCCATTCATTCCTTAGTAGGATGCTCTTCAGCCTCCATGTATTTGGATTCTTTCCAAATTTCTTCTGGTGATTGAGTTCTAGTTTCAGAGCACTGGGGTCTGAAAATATGCAGGGAACGATCCCAATCTTTTGGTACCCGTTGAGACCTGATTTGTGACCCAGGATGTGATTTATTCTGGAGAATGTTCCATGTGCACTAGAGAAGAATGTATTCTGTTGCTTTGGGATGGAATGTTCTGAATACATCTGTGATGTCCATCTGGCCCCATGTGTCATTTAAGGCCTTTATTTCCTTGTTGACCTTTTGCTTGGATGATCTGTCCATTTCAGTGAGGGGCGTGTTAAAGTCCCCTACTCTTATTGTATTATTGTTGATGTGTTTCTTTGATTTTGTTATTAATTGGTTTATATAGTTGGCTGCTACCATGTTAGGGGCATAGATATTAAAAATTATTAGATCTTCTTGTTGGACAGACCCTTTGAGTATGATATAGTGTCCTTCCTCATCTCGTATTATAGTCTTTGGCTTAAAATCTATTTTATCTGATATAAGGATTGCCACCCAACTTTCTTCTGATGTCCGTTAGCATGGTAAATTTTTTTCCACCCCCTCACTTTAAGTCTGGAGGTGTCTTTGGATCTAAAATGAGTTTCTTGTAGACAGCATATTGATGGATTTTGATTTTTTACCATTCTGATACCCTGGTTTTTTTTATTGGGATATTTATCCCATTTACATTCAGGGTAACTATTGAAAGATACAAATTTAGTGCCATTGTAGTGCTGGTAAGGTGACTGTTACTGCATATTGTCTTTGTTCCTTTCTGGTTTACTACTTTTAGACTCTCTCTTTGCTTAGGGTACCCCTTTCAATATTTCCTGGAGGGCTGGTTTGGTGTTTGCAAATTCTTTTAATATTTGTTTATCCTAGAAGCTTTTTATCTCTTCTTCTATTTTCAATGAATAGCCTAGCTGGATATAGTATTCTTGGCTGCATGTTTTTCTCTTTTAGTGCTCTCAATATATCATGCCAGTTCTTTCTGGCCTGCCAGGTCTCTGTGGATAAATTTGCTGCCAATCTAATATTTTCACTATTGTATGTTATAGACTTCTTTTCCCGGGCTGCTTTCAGGATTTTCTCTTTGTCACTAAGACTTGTAAGTTTTACTATTAGATGATGGTGTCTGGACCTATTTTTATTGATTTTGAGGGAGTTCTCTGTGCCTCCTAGATTTTCATGCTTATTCCCTTTGCCATATGAGGGAAATTTTCTACAATAATTTGCTCCAACATACCTTCTATCCCCCTCTCTCTCTTTCTTCTTCATCTGGTTCATCTGGAATCCCAATTATTCTAATATTATTTTGTCTTATGATATCCCTTATCTCTCAAATTCTCCCTTCCTGGTCCAGTAGTTGTTTGTCTCTCTTTTGCTCAGCTTCTTTATTCTCTGTCATTTGGTCTTCTATATCACTAATTCTCTCTTCTGCCTCATTTATCCTAGCAGTAAGAGCCTCTCTTTTTTTTTTTTTATTGTACATCATTAATAGCTTTCTTGATTTCAGCTTGGTTTTATTTTGGTTCTTTTATTTCCCCAGAAAGAGCTTTTATTTCTCCAGACAGGATTTCTCTAATATCTTCCATGCCTTTTTCGAGCCCAGCTCGCATCTTGAAAATCATTCTGAACT
Organism: Mellivora capensis; assembly: GCA_004024625.1. Lineage (NCBI taxonomy): Eukaryota > Metazoa > Chordata > Mammalia > Carnivora > Mustelidae > Mellivora > Mellivora capensis. Next base: position 51,775 of record PISX010007923.1, on the reverse strand, counting down.
CTAGGTCTGACATATTACCAATATCCATATTGAGTAGATCCCTTGCCTTCAGTACTGCCTCTTGTCTTTTTTTTTGGTGGTGAGTTTTTCCGCATTGTCATTTTATCCAGATGAGAATATATGAACAAGAGAATAAAATACTAAAACGGTAGCAAAGACCCCAGAAAAATGTATGCTAACCAAATCAAAAGAGATCCAAAACCAGGGGGAGAAGAAAGGGGATAAAAAGAAGTTTAAAAATTTTTAAAAAAAATTAAAAAAGATATATATCCAACTGGTGAATAGAACAGAGCCACCCACTTGATTTGGGGTATATTTTGGTCTCTTAGAAGAAACTACTTCCCATAATTTTAAAGAAAGAAAAATGTATATATATACAAAAATAAGGGTAAGCGTGATGATGGGATAGAATATGACTGTAAAAATGAAAGTTAAAAAAAATTCTAAAAAAGGAAATTAATAAGATAAGTTGGTTGGGAAAAGAAAGAAAAAGAAATTGGAGAGAATTTGCTCAGGCTGGAGACTAGAACAAAACCCTGTGTTAGATTTAGGGTATATTTTGATCTGTTACAAGAAATTGTATCCCACAATTTTTTAGAAAAAAAAAAAAGCCCTATATGTATCCAAAGAATAATGTAAGATACAATGAAGGATAAAATATGACTATAATAATGAAGGTTTAAAAAGTTTTTTTTTTTTTAGAAAGGTATTGTTAAGATAAACTCGTTAAAAAATGTTAAAAGAGGAAAGAGGCAAAGTTTAAAAAAATTAGAATAAGAAAAAAATTAAAAATATAATTAACTTTGTATGACTGAAGACTCATGAGCAGAAAGCTATGAATTCCATGCTTCGCTTTCCCCTCCTCTGGAATTCTGCTGTTCTCCTTGATCTCTGAGCATGGTCTTGGCTGAATGATCTTGCTGATCTTCTGAGGGAGGGAGCCGTTGCTGTGATTTTCAAATGTCTTTGCTCAAGGTGGAATTGTGCTACCCTTGCCAGGGGCTGGGCTAAATAATCTGCTCGGGTTCACTCTTGGGAGCTTTTGTTCCTGAACGCTTTCCATAGAGCTTTGGAGAATGGGAATGAAAATGGTGGCCTCCCAATCTCCGGCCCGGAGGAGCCAAGAGCTCTGGGCCCCACCCCTCAGTGTGCCCTCAGAGAAAAGCAGTCAATTCCTCCTGTCTCCCTGGTCTTTGGCTGTGCTCTGAGCTCACCTGGCCTCTGACCAAGCATTTCTGTCTCTGGCACATGGCCCCATTTGGTGTCTCCAAACCCAGAAGATTCCTGCCTCCAGAGAAGGACGTTGAGTCTCCCTGGATCTGCCACTTTTGGGGTCCCTGCTCAAAGAACAGTGGCCCAACTATGCTGCAGATCACGGTTTAAGGGAACCCCAACCTGAGAACTCAATCCTCATCTCTGTCTCTGTAGTCGGCTTCCCTGCTCTGATACCTATGAGCTCTGCTACACTCAGACAGCCCCAATCCTTCTGTGACCCCACGGGTCCTGAGACCACACTGTCCCTATGAGGGATCCACCCCCACTTAGCCTCGGAACAATGTCCCTCAGTGGAGTAGACTTCTAAAAGTTCGAGTTTTGTGCTCCGTTGCTTCACCACTTGCTGGGAGCTGACCCCTCCCCCTGCGGTCTATCTTCCTATTGCTTCAGATTCACTTCTCCACACATCCTACCTTTCAGAAAGTGGTTGATTTTCTGTTTCTAGAATTGCTGCTCTTCTTCTCTTCGATCTCCTGTTGAGTTTGTAGGTGTTTGGAATGGTTTGATAACTATCTAGCTGAACTCCTGCAACCTGATGTCATTTCAGCCTGATACTTCTCCGCCATCTTGACTCAGGTCTGGGATTTTGAACTAAAGCAGTGGATGCTGGTACAAAGTTAGAAGGTAAAACCTTTGGGAAGATAGTGGGGGCATCATTGACATGGTTGAGTCTGGAGAATAGGCTGAACCATCATTAGGGATTACCAGGAGGAGACTGAGCAAGTGAAGAAATTGTGAATTGAATCAGAGTATAAATGAGAAGCCATATCAGTGCTAAGACATGTGCTTCCTAAGTGGGTTTTGGCAAGCATTTAAACTGTGACATGCTGGCTCTACCAAATTCAAGGGGCAGCCGGCTGGCTTAGTAAAGTATTTGATTTTTGATCACAGGGTCCTGAGTTTGAGCCCCACATGTGGTGTAGGTTTTACTTAAAAACCAAACAAGAGAAATTTTACCCAAGTGATCTTTTTTTTTTTTTAAGATTTTATTTATTTATTTATTTATTTGTCAGAGAGAGAGGGAGGGAGAGTGAGCGAGCACAGGCAGACAGAGTGGCAGGCAGAGGCAGAGGGAGAAGCAGGCTCCCCGCCGAGCAAGGAGCCCGATGCAGGACTCGATCCCAGGACGCCGGGATCATGACCTGAGCCGAAGGCAGCTGCTTAACCAACTGAGCCACCCAGGCATCCCTCAAGTGATCATTTTTATTCCATAAAGTAAATATAGAAGCAACAAGCATAAGGCAGGATTTAGTAAGAGAACAGGAGGAATGTCAACATGCCACACATTGTAGTAGGAGTTTTAACACACACTGTTTTATTTCATCTTTATAGTCATTTCTGAAAGCAAATCCTACAGATCAGGAAAACTGGGGTACTGAGGCATTGAGTAACTTTTCCCACATCACAGGGGTGGTGGAGTTCAGATTCCAGTCCATATTAATTGAACAAAAGCCCATTTTCTTTCCACATTAGTGGACCAAATTTTAAAGAATGTTAAACATGCTGAAATATGCTATGATCAGTTGCAGAAAGTACACAAAAGATGTGATTTCAATTGTGTTTGCATGGAAACCCCTTTCTCACAAGCTTTCACTAAGAAGGTAGGGTATATACCCAAGCTATGAATCTGATATATAATCTAAAGTGTAGCTCAAGGGTTACAAACTCTAAGAACCAGTAACTTAATGATTTTGTTTTATGTTAGAATTTGAAAGTATTCATCTTTGGTCTAGTATATTTGTTCCACGTTTATACCCATTTCTAATTAAAGAATCAGCTTTTGCACTAACCAATTCTAATCATCTGCTTGCCAGTTTTTTCACTATATTAGCAGTCTAATTCAATCAAACTACAAGTTAGCCACTAGTTATTTTAAGTGAAGGAAGAGAGTTAACATAGACATGGCCCATGTGTTTTCACTGGATTTTCTTTCTAAAAAGTACCTGAAAAAATTCCAAACCAACTCTACGTGGGTTTTAAGTAGTGATTATGTTGGCTATTTTAAGCAAAAACTCTGACAAAAAATTATAGTCTGCCTTTTCAACATGGAATATCATTTGATCAAAGGCAAATATTGTTTGCAGTTTTGAAAGTAGTTTTCCGTGTCTGCAGAAAGCTCCCTTAGTCTCTAGAGCCTTGCAAGTGACTAACCACACGCGCTTTGCTTTTGGTGTGTTATTCTCTTGAAGTGGTTGTTCTCAAAACACTATCTACCTATATTGGCGTCACCTGGGATTTTGTTAGAAATGCAAATTCTTCAGACCCAACTTCTATCTATTGAATCAGTATTTCTGGGAGTAGGGCCCTGTGATCTTTGTGTTAATAAGCCCCTCCAAGAGACTGTAGTTCAGATTAGCCTTTAAGGACTGTTGTCTTAGAGTTGGTCAGATTGTAAATGTAGTGTTAGAGCCACAGAATTTTGGTGAGACTACTTGTAGTGTGAAAATAGTAATTTACTAAATAATACACTGGTGTAAAAAATAAACTTTTTTGGAGGAGTTGTTTTAATTATTCCAAAGAAGTACAAAAAGCTTCTGATTGCCAAAATAGTGCCCTTTCTTCAAACACTTCCTCTTTTGAGAAGTTTTCTTCAGTTCTCCCAACTGGAAGCTCTTATTTTGTGTTCTTTGTAATGTGTTATTCTCAAGTTGTTAAGTTAAATGACATTTTGGTTTGTGCAGTGACCTTGTGAAATTTACTTGGTGTGGATCCATGATTCAAGAGTTTGATTATCTCTGGGGTGGGCAAGGGAGGGAAAGAATGTCCAGACTATAAGGCCAAGAATTAGGTTCTAGATTATTAATTGTCTGTTCTGGGTCATACTGGGATATTTCTTGACCTCTGTCATCCACCCAAATGTTGGATGACAATTAGTTTGGAGGTGTTAGGTTAGGGCTTGGAGGGACCAACTGCAAAATCATTGAGCAAAGCACTAAAAGGAGGAGAGTGGTCTGGATATTTTCATTTCTGTTCTTTTTTCCAAAGCTTACCAGGCCTTGGATAGGTGTTATTGTATTAGTTTGCTAGGGCTGCCATAATAAAATATGGCATACTGGGTGGTTTAAATGACAGAAATTTATTTTCTCACAGTTCTGGAGGTGAGAAGTATGAGATCCAGGTTTTGGTGGGGTTGTTTCTTTTGAGGCCTCTCTCCTTGGCTTATAAATGGCTGTCTTACCCCAGTGTTCTCACATGGTCTCTTCTTTGTGCTTATCTTTGTCCTAATCTACCTAATCTATAAGGACACTAGTCATATTAGATTTAGGCCTACCCATATGACCTTGTTTTGCCTTAATTACCTAGAGGCTCTCTTTCCAAATATGGATTACATTCTGAGGTATGGGTGGTTAAAGCTTAACTGGTGGTTAAGACGTCAACACATGAATTTTGAGGGGACATAGTTCAGCCCACCACAGTTATTGCTGGCTTTGGCCACTCAGTGGTAGACTGAACATGTTAATGTTTCAAACTATTATTGAGCTGTGTGTGGACTTATCTTGTAGGTGAAACCTGGCTGATGTGTCCCATCAAAGGAATGGCCCCACCACATTCCTACTGGATCTCTAAAGCCATAGCTATACTCCATTAGCATCCCCAAATGCCAAAGAATGAATGAGCCATCTAGAAGTAGGCAAACAACCACATTTGCTGAAAGGATAATGTTTCATCCATTAAATAAAAGCAGTACCTTTTTTGAGTCTGGTATCAATACAGAAGGCATGTGAAAAATGAGTAAGCTGGGAGTTAATTGACTGTGGAGACTCTATTTTCAGTCTTTGCCTGTATTTTTTGAATTAATATACACAGTGGGTGATTCAGCAAAAGGATTTAAAAATAAATTCTTTATAGAAAGATCCCACCAATTTGATGTCTTCATAATGCATGAAGGGTAGACCCATAATAGCTCTATTTTCTTTTCAACTTTGGAAAATAACAGATGCCATTAGTTCAAATTAGGCTTGTATGTGGAATAATCAAGTATATCAACAAACAGTTTGACCCAAATGCTGTTTAAGAATAAGAATAAATACCAGAAAGAATTGGCGGTTCTTTAAAAAATTAAATGTAAAACTTGAATTGACAATCTAGGGTAAAAGCGAGTTAATACACAACATGTAAGTACATAAAACTCAGTTATGAAAACATTAAATATAATAATTGGGTAGTTATTACAGATTGGCTACTGTTTTACAGAGTACTCTTAGAATGGAAAGAAAATGTTATTTGGGACCTGGCACTCGGAGAATGCATGTGCACTCTGGATAGCTGGTGAATATGTAGATATTATGTGGAGTCGCATATTTTTATGTCCAAAAGCATCCTAGCAATGTGAATTAGGGGATTCTCACATTAGCTTAGAAAAGGTGTTGAAGGTAAGAATCTTGATACTAAGTGTGTTCACTTCATTTATTTGTTTCCCCCAAGAAGTTGAATCCCCCTGGAGGAAGTTGACTGTGGATAATCCTATACCTCTTCTAGCTATATGAAATGAAAGCATAGAAAAGTGAATTGGATTTTTCTGAAAGCTTCTGGAGCCAGAGGCACATGGCACGAGTGCTCAGGTGTCTATTTCCAGGCATCATCCTGAAAAAATCTGGTTGCATATTTTCTGGCCATTATCAGATTTTGCTTTCTACTCATGGGTATCATTAAAAAAAAAATTATGGATACTTAGAGTCTTGCTCTAAACCCAAAGAAGGGGAAGAGTAAAGAAGTGAGATAACTTATGTTTGAAATACCTTTTTCCTCAGAAGTATTTTTTTCTTCAGAATGTGGGAAAATATGTTATTAGCCTGTTTAGTAGTTTCTATTCTAGTCCATTAGGATACTTTGACAAAACACTGGGAAGAAAGATTTGATATAATTCTTCACAGATATATTACATAGGTGACTTTTCTGTTTATGGTGGTTTGGATCTTTAAAAAAAAAAAAAAAGCCTAACTTTATTTACCTTCATCAGATGTTGACTTTGCAGAGCATGGAGAATACAGCCCCAGCCATGCAGAAAGTACCTGTTTGTGACTGGGAGAGTTCAAACACGAACTGGAACCAATGGCCCATTAAATACCTTCTCTCGTTGTTTAAAGCATATCGCAGCTTTGTGAAGTAATTGTTAATGCAAAATACTGTAACTGAGCCAAAGAATCAAATTCCTTTAACTCTAGTCAGACGAGTGGCTGAGTCAGGTACTCTCAGTTGTGTTGCATTGTTTCATGATTGGGCACTCTCGGAAAGCCTTGCCTGGAATGTAATTGGGAATAGGGAAATCAAGAAATAGCATAATTTGCCTTTTGGTGTGTGTGTATGTATGTGTATGTGAGTGAGTGATTTTCTACTCACAGTAGCATTATAATGCTTCCTGGGACATAAAACTTTATTTTAGAAAAAAGTTGCTTGCCAAAATATTCACAAATGCTTTCCATAAAAACATATTTCCTTCCTTTCCATTTTTTTTTGCTGTAATAAAATTACAGCTAATTTTTTTTTACATATACTGCATTTAATGAAGGAAAAGAAAGACATCCTAGTAATATTGATACAGTAGGACAATATGCACATCATAGGCTAAAAGTCCCATTGGGAGATGTGATTCACTATGAGATACAGTAATTTTTAATTTCCTCTTTAAGAGATAGAGCTAAATTTTAATTTGGGAGGTACTTATATATAAAATTTTCAAGAATAGCTTTAGAAACCAATTAAGAAGGATTTTTGTCTTAAGGGTTTGTATGCCTGATGTGAGATGGTTATAAATATTCTAAATTCTTTTTTTTCCTTTAGTTTTTACTTCTCCCAAACTGTATTAATAGTGCTTTGTGTGGAAAGAAAGTTTCAGCAAATGTTCCCTTTCTTCTCCCTTTTTGTTTTCTACACTAAGATACACGCAGTCTTTCAAATGTTTACTTGCCTGAATAGCCCAAATCTAGCAAACATTACTGTTGTTAGTAGGTACAGTTATAGAGGGGCACCTGGGCGGCTCAGTCAGACTCTTGATTTTGGCTCAGGGCACGATCTCAGGGTTGTGTGATCCAGCCTTGTGTCGGGAAATCTGTGCTCAGTGAGGAGTTCGTTTGAGATTCTCTCTCTTCCCTCTTCCTCTCCCTTCCCCATGCTCATGTTCTCGCTCTGTAAAATAAATAAATAAATATTTTTAAAAAGGTACAGTTATAGATACCTTGAACCATTGTAGACTGAAGAAACCATGCAAATATGATAGTATTTTACTGGTTCTTTTCATAAAAGAGAAACTCTTGGGATGAAATAGAGCTTGAAGGAGAGGCTATATGTGTTTGTTGGAATGCAGTTGCTGGGGAATGACAAATTTTGGAGGAAATGTGCTTGTGTAAGAATAGGCATGAGGTAATAGACATTTCAGTAGTACCTAACAAACATGCAAATAAACAAAAGTTTTGAACCTATGGATATTTGTATGTTAAGGACAATGACAACATAGTTAATGTAATCCCTAACATCAAAAATAGCAATATAAATGGTAAATGAAAATTATCCTTTTCACAAATAATTTTACCTTCCAAATTTCTTAGTGGAAGATTTTGACAGTCTAAGTAGTAATGTTTTAAGCTATCCTTTGGGACTCCCCCCTTCTACTTCTTAACCACTTTGGAGAATGCCAAGGACTAAACATTTTTACATAGCAGATAACAGGAAGGAAAGAATTACAAGAAGAGCTAATATTTAATGAGTACTTATTCTATGCCGCCACTGTTATCATTTTAGGTAAACCCCACTTAACCCTCAAAACAAGCTTATGAGGTAGAGGTTATTATCATTTTATATATTTGTACAAAGATGTACATATTTTAAATAGATAATAGTCTAAATGAATATTTTAAAAATAGATTTATGTAATTACAGGTGGTGAGATGATACAAAGGATACATAAGGCTTACTTAGCCAAACAGATATACCCGGGCTGAATTGAGATTTGAACCATGGCAGTTTGTTGCCGTAGAGTATTCTTTTCGCTACTGCACTAGATTGCCCCGGAGTTGAATATCTGGATTCCCAAAGACGTGATGATTGATTAAACTAGAAGGGTTGATATATATAGCGTCTCTGTTTTGGAGGCAGTTGATATAATGGTTAAGCACTACCCCAATCTTAAAAATCCCATATTCTGATCGCTCCTATAACTTCCACAAATTATGTGATTTTGATCATGTTACTGATCTTGTAACTTTTGCAAAGTGGTAGTAGACACTTACAGGCCCAGATCTCTTTGATTTATTTAGCTATAGAGTTATAGTTATAAAGGGGTAGAAAATGCAGTGGTACCAGGGATGCAGGTAGCTGAAATGTCAGGATTATGCTGGCAAAACTACTCAATTCAGTTTTGGATAGCTTCATCCCAGTTCTGGCTGGCTTTAACAAAGGGCATGGAGGTGACTGGTGGGAATTACTTCAGACCCCTTCATCTAAGTATATACAAATATTCTAATTCCTATTATCACCTATTGATAAGTCAGCTCATAATGATTTTCAAAGCTATTGGTGCTATCATTTTCATAATGACATTAATTCCATGAATTTCTAGAGGACTGTCAGTGCACCTTTGGTCAAATCATCTGAGAGGTGCCTGCGTAGCTCAAACAGTTGAGTGTCTGACTTTTGATTTTGGCTCAAGTCATGATCTTGGGGTCATGATATCAAGCCTGTTGTTGGGGTGTGTGCTGGGCATGGAGTGTACTGGAGATTTTCTTTCTCCCTCTCCCTCCCCCCACCCCACCTCAGGGGTGCTCTCCCTCTCTTTCTCTCAAAAAACAGAAAAACAAAAATGCCAAAAACATCTGGGGGAAAAGAAAAAAGAAAAGAAGCAAAGCATTTTTAGAAAAATGACACCTTCAAAACTAAAATTTTAAAAAATGACCACCAAAATACGCCAAAGAATTAATGACATAATAAGAGGTATTATAAATGCAAAAGAAACAGTGGTGATAGGGAACCTCGTTTATTCTGACATGGGTCATTTACTCTTTGTCATATATACTCACACTTCCTTAGGAACACAGAATTTAAAAAAAACCTTGCCAAACATGTTGTGACGTGGCTGAAATCTTGAACATAAGTACGAGTTGTGAGTATACTTGGCACTTAAATTTGCATTATAATTTCTCCATGTTATGATGATTCAGGAGCATCTTTCATGGAATCCTAAAGAAGGACAGGGTTTTAGAAATTATCTTCTTCAGTCCTATCATTTAGACCTTAGGAAAAAAGCTTAAGGAGAGTGAGTTTCAGGGGTGCCTGGGTGGCTCAGTGGGTTAAGCCTCTGCCTTTGGTTCAGGTCTTGATCTCAGGGTCCTGGTACTGAGCACCGCATCGGGCTCTCTGGTCAGTGGGGAGCCTGCTTCCCCCCTTCTCTGCCTGTCTCTCTGCCTACTTGTGATCTCTCTCTCTGTCAGATAAATAAATAAAACCTTTAAAAAGGAAAGAGAGAGTGAGTTTCATTCTCTATATTACCCATCTTTTAAAAAACAAAACCTAGACTGGGTCTTCTGCAAGAGATGATAAAATAATAGATATACTTATATGTATTTATGGCAGAAACTTCATTGTAGATGAAGTATCATTGGATTACTTGTATCATTCACTTATTTATAGCAAACATTTATTGAGCTCCTATTACATATGGTGGCAGGCATTGGGAATACAAAACTCAGTCCTTCTCCTCAATTAACTTACAGTATGTATTTAATAACAAAAAAATCCCATTTATCTTAGGAGCACTGCTAGGAAATCTTAATATTTCAATTTATCCCTCTCCCAAATCCTGAAAGGGAACTATTAGAATTCTCATTTTCACAGATGAAAAAAACAGCTTTGGAGAAGTTGTGTTAAACTGCTCAGCATTGCCACACTAGGTCAGCGCCAGCACTGGAAGTAAGCCCTGTTCAGCCTGGAGCCAAGGTCTGTGCTTTTCTCCAGCAATCCACAGTATGATTTCCTTTGATCACAATTGCATTGCACGCACCCCCCTTTCAGCCACCTATGACAGCCTGACAGGTCTATTTTTGAAGGCTCAACCCAGTGATTAGGTAGGGAAGTGCATTCTCGAGTTATAGAGAAGAACTGGTGAAAAGAGATCATCCAGGTGTGAAATGGGAGTACAGAGCTTGTTTTTTTGGTTTATTCCTGCTCAATTGTGTGTGCACCAATGTTCATTAAGGTATTTTAAGCGTCTTCATTGGACTATGATAACATGGATTTCTCTCTCTCTTTTTCAGGTATGGAAAAATTGTATCCACAAAGGCAATTCTGGACAAAAACACAAATCAGTGCAAAGGTATGTGTAAGGGTGTCTGTATCATGGATCCTCGCCTAGGCTGTTGGATCGATGGCACCTCCAAGGCGGAGATCCAGGCATCAGCTGCACAGTGATCACGATGTACAGTATATGGCAAACCTCTTTAATAATGCTGAAGCTTTGATGAGTTGTGTTCCTCGTAACATTGTTCATTAATTTTTTTCATTAACAAACAAAATGAAAATCACAAATCAGAACAAGTATCAAATTGCTTCAGCGTAAAACTAAATTACCTCTTAACAACTTTGGGTTGTCTGATTTGAATGATATCATCAGTGATGCAAATTGATTTCCTATATAAAAATGAGGAACTCTGAGGAAAACTTCCCCATGCAAAGCACGTTTTAATTTATCTGTTCTTTAAAGCTTTCGCAACATTGGTTGACTAAGAATGAGTTTACGGATGGGCCCGTTGTGTCTAAACTTCTGCTGTCAGCCTCCCTTGGGATCTGAGTGGTATCTTATTAAGGCTTTTTTGTTTGCTTGTTTCCCACTGGAAGCATTTCTGAAGTTATTTGACTCTATCTGTGACTTGTGTTTCTTCCCGTCTGGGAATCCCATACTCTTTCAAGGGTTGCAGTATATATTATTTGTGAAATCTGTATGGTCTCCCTTGCATGACTCAGTTCTTACTAGAAAATTGGAATGCTTCTAGTGACATATGTTATTTGTTGTTCCTGTAATCCAGCCTCTTTTGTAATACTGTCACCAAGAAGTATGGAGAGCCAAGATCATTCTAAATACTGCCCCTATTTCACATACAGATATAATGTGCATATGTTTTATGAATAGACACTCACATACTAAAAATATATACTAGCTTACTTGGGTAATGATTGGATCTATTCATCAATTAAAAAAAAAAGGCATTTTGGTCTCCTAAAAACTCACAAACGCATTAGGTATTGAGGTACTATAAGACAAAAAATAATAAGACAGGTTCCTGTCATCTAATAGTTCAGTTTGAAAAGGAAACCAACAAGAAAATCAAGGAACTAGTCCTAAATGCTTACTAGAATCAGTGTTATTGGCCTAGTACATGTGAAAGTCTAACAGAGATATCCATAATAGACATACACACCAAATACTGTGAGAGGAGAAGACAGAGATTTCTTTTGGGGGAAGGAATTTTATAAAGACAAGTCAGAATGGGTGAGCTTGGGAAAAGTCTGGGAGAAAGAATTTTAGAATGTAATTGAGCAGACCCACATAGCTAGAATAGAAGAAACTCCTAACACTCCAACCCACATTTTCTTGTAATTGCTTATTTAATTCTCTCTCTCCCCAAAGAGCCTTAAACTCAATTAAGATAGGACCTGTATAACCTAGAAAGCTTATCTTCAAAGGGATGTGTTGCAGGGGAATGTTTGGCTATCTTCTGGGAATGCTAGCAGAAAGTATTAGAAAATATCTCTCTTTGTTTTTATATCAACCTCCTGTGGGTGGTTTAGAACATATTAGGATAATTTGACAAATGCATATGTTTTAAATATATAAATGAATTATGGTTTTGCTGATACAACATATTTTTACTCATTGTAATATGGATTTAAAAAATGGTTTGGAGACTACTAGTCTCATAATAAGCACCGATAAATACATAAGGAGATGGAGGGAGGGAAAGATGGAGCAAAGGGAGAACCTCCTAGGGAAATCATTTAACCTCCATGGAACCTCCTAGGGAAATCATTTAACCCACTGAGCCACCCAGGTGCCCCATCCTAGGGAAATCACTTAATAGAAGGGCAACTAAAGATGACATTATGGGCAGGCAGAGGGCAATTAGACCTTTTGCCCTGAGGGCACTGTGGAGAAGGTGGAGTGAACATGTTGTCATTATACATACACAAATAAAAGCCTCCAGTTGCCTTTTCAGCATTTGGAGCCTGTGGATTATCAATAGTGATTCTGAATCATAATCTTCCTCAAGTACATGGAGGTGGGTCTTCTGAAAATAAGCACTCCTGATCAGAATGGTATTATTGTCACTTTCATGTTGAGGGAAAGTATTTTTTTAATGACATTCTGAATCTTATTTAGAGTATTCCATTCAGAAAAATGGCCCTTGAAATGACTACCATAGAAACAACATGCAGTTGGGAAGAGGCAGCAATTATACTTATAAAAATCGTTTGTAGTTGTCAGTGATAACCATGGGAGTGCATTTCTAAGGTTAGAAGGAAGGTGTGACATCATTGAGGCATTCAATGAACTGGTGAAACAAGACATTGAAATGATCGTCTAAGTCTTTATTGTAATAGCCAAGAATTGAAGCAGTAATAGCGTTGGGGAAGTAACTGATCCAGAAGGTATTTGTGGAGTGCTAAGAGTAATCATATCTGGGGATTCTATAGACAATAATGAAAATGAAGAGTCACTGGTTATAAGATTTTAATGATGAAAGATTCTAAATTGGAGATTTTAGGTAGGAGTGAAGCCAAATGGACTTAGGAGCAGGGAGGACTCACCACTTACAGGTCCATGGGGAGAAGAGATGTTAGAAAGGAAAAACAAGAAACAAAAACCAACAAACACTTGAGAAGGCTGCAAAGGAGCAGTGCCTTCAGGATGAGTCAAGAAACAATCGGAAACATGCAAATTAAAGTAATTTGCAGTGATAATTTATATCCACTCGGGTAGCAACCATTTTCATGCGGGTCATCCAGTGCTGTTTCCTGTCCCCATCTGGTCACCTGTCTTTGTTGGTATCATCCTAAATTGGCAGAGGCTTTTTAAAAAGTCAGTTTGGAAAGAGCAATAAAGGGCGTTTTTTAAAAAAAGATTTTATTTATTTATTTGACAGAGAGAGATCACGAGTAGGCAGAGAGGCAGGCAGAGAGAAGGAGAAGCAAGGTCCCCGCTGAGCGGAGAGCCCAATATAGGGCTTGATCCCAGGACCCTGAGACCATGACCTGAGCCAAAGGCAGAGGCTCAACTCACTGAGCCACCCAGGTGCCCCAATAAAGGGCATTTTATCGACACTAGTAATGACACTGAGAATGTTGCCCCAAATATTTTATTTAAATAAATGTTTAAAGAACATGTAAATAGGCTCAGACTGAACATTCTTTCATTCTCTAATGGACACAAATATAGGCAACCTCCCAATTCTAGCTTATGGAGCATATTCAAGTGATTCAGCCGTTGCAATGACAGGAAAGAAGACTAAACTGTGTCAGATGATGAACATATTTATTATAGGACATTAAATGAATATAGAGGAATATAAAATCATGTGTAAAATAAATACAGAGCTAGGTAAGTATTTGAGAGTAAGTAGGGCTTATAGTTATGTCTGTGGTGAAGCCAGACTGCCTAGTTTGGACACTGACTCTCCACTACCTGAACTTTAGTTCACTGGTGGTAAATGACTCAACTTTCCTAGGTTCCTCAATTTCCCCATCTATAAAATAATAATAATAATAATAATAATAATAATAATATGGCCTGACTTGATGGTTAAGTGGGTCGTACATGGATAATACTCAACAATGCAAAGTGTCAGCTGTGCTATAAAATACTGGCAATGTTAAACAAATATATATCAAGGAGTGGGAATATGGGTGGTAGATTATTAACTTTACATCTCTTCCAATCTGTTGTATTTCCACACAAAACAAACAAAACAGTTCTCGGAAAAATGATCTGGTTTTAATTATATTTATGTTTTGTGGTTCTTTTTATGAACTATGAGGGCCTCTGACTATATGTTTCTTTGTTTTTTGTAAAATAATGTCAGATGAAAACAGTAATGGATTGCGAGAGAATGTTATGTTTTGCTTTTTTAAATAATTGGCAGATATTGAGTTCTTCTTGACCATGGCTTTTTTAAGGAAGGATGTGGAAGGGGTGAGGTGGCTTTTTCAAGCAAAATCACTAGGAGCATCGAGCTTGTCATTAGAGAATGCAAATTGGGTGTGGTCTTCTCTGAGACACTTGCTTCTGAACCATTTGCAACTTCGCCTCCAGACTCAGGCTGTGCAATTAAAACCAAATCTTAGGAAGACAGGATTTATTTATTTTTGTTTTTAAAGATATAGTATGAATTCAATTTTTCATGAGCTGTTGCACATGCAGTATATTACATGCAAGTTAGTGTTGAGTGGGGTGTGAAGAAGTACATTCACTAGTCTCCTTGGAGATGAAAAGAAAAAGCATCAAAATGAACCTTGATGTATTCGCCTAACCTCAGACTCTTACCCTAACTTAGCATCTGAAAGAAAGGCTTTTGTTCCCTCCTTGTGTATCACTCACACCCTGAAGTTCTGTACAGTAGACAGGCCCAGAGACACACACTTGCTGTATTCTGGAAGGGGTCATGGAGAACTCTTTCAACATAACCTCTTGTTTTCAAGATTGTTCTTTCTTGGGTGGTGGCTGTGGCAGCTTTCGTTCTGTAAAATATGGCAACATAAAACAAAACAGTCACCATCAGGCCAAAATGACCAGAAATTGCTGAACAAAGCAGGCAACAGCTCCAGATGGAGAGTAATGAAAAGCAGACCACAGTTCATTCAGATACTCAAATGCAAGGACCAAATAAGGGCTATTGGATAAGTCACAGAGATTTGCACTGCATTGTTTTTTTGTTTGTTTGTTTTCTCTTTTCTCCATATGTTTCCCTCTGGGTCCAGTATATTTACTAATTTAAAAAGTCAGGGAAAATTAAATGAAAGGAGCCATTCAAAACATGGTATAAATCTTCAGTGAATTTACTTGTCTCTGCCTTTTCTTGCTCTTTAAGTTTGGCTTCTTCTGTACCCCTCCCCACACCATTTTTTTCTGACAGGCTATGTGTTTAGAGCAGAGGGAATGAGTAATGGATATTCCATAGAAAGTTTCCATGCCTAATAGCCATAGGATATAAGCGTAGTTAGCGTGTGCCAAGCATACCAACTTCTAAGAGTTTGAAATACTCCCTTCTGCCTTTGTTGTCACAAGCTGGTTGAATTATATTTATGGAAGCTTATGTTGCCTTTAACATTTCATTGGACCCTTAAAATCAGAGTTGAAGACAAGTGTCTCAAAGTTCTTAAATCATCCATGGAAGATATCATTCATTCTTTATTAAATGAAATCATAAATTGTTATTTCTTCTGTAAGAAAAATAATTTTGCATGTTCTACTAATTTTATAGAGAGGGATAGAACCCTCCTATATTGTTTCAAGGTGGGGCGTGAACAAATCCTTTTGGCAGTTCTAGACACATGGCCATGTTACACATTTTTAAAAATGATTTATTTATTCATTTTTAGAGAGAGAGAGGTAGGAGTAGGTGGGGGTAGGGGTAGAGGAGAAGAATCCCAAGCAGACTCCCTGCTGAGTGCAGAGCCCCATGTGGGGCTCAACCTCACAGCCCAGACATCATGATCTGAGCCAAAATCAGGAGTCAGTCATCCAACAGACTGAGCCACCCAGGTGCCCTGCACTTTTATTTTTTTAAGTATTTTAGGTAACTAAATATGAGACTATATACTTGGACAGATTTGGAAGTATTCAATTTATTTATCATTTAATTTTCTTCCTTACTGAGAAGGAGTATTTATATAGCAAATGAGGGAAGTATGGATTTCTATATTAAATCCAATGAACACGGAGGAAGGAGGAGATATTATATGTTGTCATATTTTTATGTAAAATCATTGTAGGGTATGAGGTAGCCCCTACTACCTATGGACGTGCATCTGGGTGGAGTATATATGTGTAAATGGAACTATTTGGTTTCTAGAAAATAACATACCTACTCTGGGCTTATCCACATAGAAACAAAGTAGGTAAAGAAACTAAACACCATGGAAAACCTCATTTCTAGTATCCATTATTTCCCCAAATCAGTGCAAACTAAAATAAATGTTCTGTACATTTTGAGGGGAATAGGGACCTCCCCCCCCCAGGTGGGGTCACAGTCTATTGAGCAAGAAGCCCATGAAGCAAAATGACTTGAAAAACACATTTACTCAATTTTCAAATAATGGGATTCAGTTTTTTTTAAAAAAGGCAAAAACATCTCTATTTAGACAACTGCATTTTCCTTTGGAATATGAAATGTGATATTTCCCTGAACTTCTTTTGTGAAGTTTAATCTATTCCAGTATTAATTTTACCACTAATCACATGTAATCAATACATAAATGTATTTGCTTCATTTGGTATTGATATTGACTTTTATTTTCATTCCAGAAAAGGTTAGTTTGTGTAGGAACTTTGCTAACTTCTGTCAGTACATCAAGCTTACTTAGAATCATCCTCTAGGTACCTTTTACAGGGAGTTTTCATTCTGGACATCTTAAAAAAAACACCACCACCAATTTTTATAATGTTATAGCCAGAGTTTGGAAAGAATAACTTCTTTGAAGGTAAAGAGTCTCTATTTGTTGTCCCTAGTTTCTGTAGACACCTACAACTAAAGATGTTTTCTCCTGTTAAAAATAAACCTTCCAATCCTGTTATTTCCAATGCAGAATAGTAAATATTTTGGAGGGTTCTTTATGATTATTTTCTTAAAGTTTGTTTTTGTTTTGTTTCTGTCGTCATTGTTTTGTTTATTTATTTATTTACTTACTTATTTATGGAAGAGAGAACTCAAACAGGTCGAGGGTAAAGGGAGAGGGAGAGAAAGAATCTCAAGCAGGTTCCACACCTAGCATGGAGCTCCATCTGAGGACTCTGAGATTATGACCTGAGCTCCCTGAGCCAAAGTAAAGAGTCGGTCACTTAACTGAGTCACCCAGGAGTCCCTAGTATTATTTTATTTTCATTTTTATTATTATTCTGTGTTAACTTTGAGAAGTCTCTGAAATACATGTAAAGCAAAATATGTACTTATAACATATTTTGGTGGTCATACAAGTACACAAGTTTCTTTAAAAGTCTTTTATAGCTAGGGGCGCCTGAGTGGCTCAGTGGGTTAAGCCTCTGCCTTCGGCTCAGGTCATGATCTCGGGGTCCTGGGATTGAGCCCCGCATCGGGCTCTGTGCTCAGCAGGGAGGCTGCTTCCTCCTCTCTCTGCCTCCTTGAGATCTCTGTCTGTCAAATAAATAAATTAAATCTTAAAAAAAAAAAAGAAAAGAAAAAGTCTTTTATAGCTATATATTTACTCAGCATTTGCTTGTGGTCATTTTTAGTATACCTACTAAGCTAAAGTAACACTATGCACAGATATTAAATATAGTAGGTAACACTGCTATTTTAAGTATAAAATTATATTTTTCATCATTTAATACTATAACCTACCTTCTTCTATGCACATGCCGAAATTATTTTATTGGAAAGAAATTTTAATAATTTATGTGGAGTTTAAAACAGCTTAAAAATAAAATGGTACAGTAATGTTTTTTCCTCCCATAATCTGAACATGACTTTTTCCTAATCCATATTTTTTAAGTTAACAGAAATCCTTTTATTCAGATATTCTGTTTGCTTCTGTGTCTCAGTTCCCTATTTTTAGAATTTGACTTTTGTTAATACATGTAAAATGCTCTTTCTTTTTACCTCTTTTAGTCTATGTCGATTATTTCTTCCTAAATTCACTTTTTCAAGGAGTTTTCACCAGACTCTTCCATCCTACTTAAACACTTTACAGGGATGCCTGGGTGACTCAGTCAGTTGAGCATCTGACTCTTGATTTCTGCTCAGGTCATGGTGGGATCGAGCCACGTGTTGGGCTCCACTCTGGGTGTGGAGCCTAATTAAGATTCTCTGTCTCCCTCTACCCCTCCCCTCTGACTCACAGGACACTCTCTCTCTCTTTCTCAAAACACAAAAAACATTTTACAAAATTACCACCTTTGAGCATCATCTGAAGTCAAAGATCTTATGCTACGTTATCACTCTTGCTTTTGTGATTATAATCTAGTGAATAAAATTCAAGATTCTGATGGGACTTATTTTCTATTGTTAAGGTATTGAGGAAATAGGACAGTCCATGGTAGTTACTTAGATTCCAGAGGCTTTATCTTTCTCTCTGGGAGCCTTTGATGTTGCATCAATGGAAGGAAAGGACATGGCCAGTTATATGTTCTATAGGTCTGTAAAAACACCAGGGGTACAACACATACACAGACACGTTTCCTTGAGTTATTCTTTAAGCATTTTAACTGAGAATATTTTATGAGAATGGAATTACCCCTTTTATTGTTTGAAGTTATCTGTTTGCACTCAGCAGTAATTTCACAAGGGTATGGAAAATCCAATATGGTAATATATTTTAAATAACATGCAAATTATAGTAATGTAGAGTGGACAGATATGATATATGTTTGCCCAGTGGACAGATATGATATATGTTTGCCCAGTTTATCAAAATAAATGTAAACTTGTAACACCATGTAAATAAACATCCTTTCAAATACAGGATTTCAAAACATGTAGATTTTTCAAAAGAAACTCCATTTAGTTCTTGAGGGATTTTCCAAATGAAGTCTATACTATGAAAATTGCTAAGTAATAATTTTAGTTCTCTTGGACAAGTTATGTAACATCTCTAAAGATCTGTTTCCTCAGTTGTTAAATGAGGTTATTTATATCTATGATGAGAAAAGTGTTTTTAGAATTACATGGAACCATGCTTGTAATATATCTGGTACATACATCAGGTAAATTTTTCTATGGCTTTGGACTTGGATTTTTTTTCTCATAAGAACCAGATTTTCTAGAGCTTCTACATATCTTGCATAATTTAATGCAATTCTGAGTACATTTTCAGCGCTCAAGGATTATGTATTTTATGAATTGACACATATTTATCGAGTCTCATTTGTTAATAGCAAAAAGTGTGAGTACTTAAAGAATTTTTTCCCCATATATTTTGGTGTTGGCTATTTGATAGCCCTCAGGATTTTTCAGGGCTAATAAACCTTATGTCTTTGAGAACAAACATGTTCTGTCACAGTAGCAGGTGGTAGAATTCATTCTAATGGAGTCAAATAGGTTCTGAAAAAAATATGCTTCTTTGTTCACCCTTTGTTATGTTGTTCACTTCATAATGTTCACAAGTTTAAAGGTAAAAAGGAAAAAAAAAGAAAAATAAAGGCTAAAGATTCTTACTTCCTTAGTTTTGAAAGTACAGTGAAGGTATATTTAGTTTAAGATCTGATTAATAGTCATTTGATTTAATACTTCTCAATGTTCTGATTGATTCATTGGTTATTCATGTTGCTTTAAAATAACTATTTTTTCTGTCCTTTAGTGACGAAATGAGACCCCCAGAGTATGAAAGAAAAAAACTTGTGCATGTGGCTAAAAACCCCCTAAACTATAAAAACATAAATTGAATTTGAGAGATGAATGTATCATGTATTATGGTTCTCCAAGTGCTCTAAGCTCAAATGCCTATCCATAAAATATTGGTGATACAAGGTCTGTATTTCATATGATCATTTTAAATATTGGTGTGATTTTTCTCCCTGTGTTATGGAGTAAGAGAGAAATAGCAGGTCTGCATTTAATCTGCATTATGTCTCTTAAGAAAAGGGCAGCTCATTTTAATTAGTAGACGTCCAGATAGACCTATTGGTCATTCAGCTTACATCAGTCTTAAGTTGGAAGGAAGGAACCTGTGTTCATACAGCATTTTCGGAACACCTTCTCTATGCCACCTATAAAGATATAACTTCTCTCAACAAGAAATAGTAAGATGCAGATATCACAGCTGTTCACATTCTCAGGGCTCGTCTGCTATGGGAAAAGCAGAGCCAAAACAAAAGATTTTAGAGAAACAGTGTGAAAGAACACACTGAGCTTTGGGTATAAGGATGATGTGGCAAATAACCACATTCGAGACTGTGCTGAAGTCATGTGGTAAAATTCCAAGAGAAATATACTCTAAGCTACCTTGGAATTTATGTCTTTGGGGTACTTCTATTACAATAGATAACTGAAGTAGAAAGTATATCTTATCATTGAAGGAATGAATGAAATAAAAGGTATTTTTAAAAAGAAAAGAATTATGTGAAGTGAAGTTAGAGGCTCATTTAAAAAATATTATTAAAACACTGATTAAAAAGTCTCTCAAGGTATTTCATGAGGTATTTTCGAATAAGAAGGGGTAAAGGACCAGAAAATCTTTAATTTCATATTTAAGACTTCAAGAAATTATGATTAATACTATATATTTTCATAGAGAAGCAGGTGATGAATTTGAGACTGATTTGACTAGAGGAGACCTTCTTTTCAAATATTTTTAAAATAAAATTTGTGTATGTTCATTTGACATTATGATGATTTGACATACATATACATAGTTAACCAATTACTGTCAGTTAATTAACATATCATATCCCCACAAAGTAATTTTGTGTATGTGTGTGGAGATCACCTGAAAGCTACTCTCTTAGAAAATTTCTGGTGTTCAGTGCTGTATTAACAATAATCATCATGCTGTACACTAGATCTCTAGAAACATTCTTCCTACAGAGGAGCCATTTTGTACCCTTAGATAAACATCTCCCCATTCCCATTAGATAAAAATGTCCCCATTTCAGGGACAACATTTTGTCCCTGAAAGGTGATTACCTTTCTACTCTCTGCTCCTAAATATTTGGCTTTTTTAGATTCTGCGTATAAGTGAGATCATGCAGCTGTTTGTTGTTTTTTTTTTCTTTGTGTGGCTGGTTTATTTCACTTAGCATAATGTCTTCCCGATTCATCCACGATGTTACAAATGGCAAGATCTCTTCTTTTTTAAAGCAGAATAATATTCTGTTGTGTACATATACCACAATTTCTTTATCTATTCATTTGTCAGGAGACATTTAAGCATTTTTCCTTCTTTGGCTATTGTGAACATTGCTGCAACAAACATGGGGGAGTATATGTGTTTTTGATATTTTGATTTCATTACTTTTGGATGTGTACCCAGAAGAGGGATTGCTGGGTCATACAATCATTCTATTTTTAGTTTTTTAAAAACCTCCACACCATTTTACATAATGGCTATACTAAATTAAATTCCCACCAACAATATATAAGGATTCCTTTTTTCCCCCCACATCATCACCAGCATTTGTTATATCTTATCTTTCTAATTTAACCATTTTTTTAAGATTTTTATTTATTTATTTGACAGACAGAGATCACAAGCAGGCAGAGGGGCAGGCAGAGAGAGAGGAGGAAGCAGGCTCCCTGCTGAGCAGAGAGCCCGATGTGGGACTCCATCCCAGGACCCTGGGATCATGACCTGAACCGAAAGCAGAGGCTTAACCCACTGAGCCACCCAGGCACCCCTCTAATATAACCATTCTGAACAGGCATGAGGTGATATCTCTTTGTAGTTTTGACTTGTGATTCTGTAATGGTTAGTAATGCTAAGCATCTTTTCATATACCCATTGGCCATTTGAACGTCTTCTTTGGAAAAATGTCTATTCAGATCCTTTGCCCATTTTTTAATAGGGTTGTTTGTTTCTGTTATTGAATCATATGAGTTTGCTATATGTTTGGGATATTAACCGTTTAATAGATGCATGGTTTGCAAATATTTTCTTCTGACTAAATAAAAACTTAAGCAGCCAAAATTTCCCAGGGCATCTGGGTGGCTCAGTTAGTTCAGTGCCTGACTCGTGATTTTGGCTCAGGTCATGATCTCAGGGTCCTGAGATTGAGCTCATTGTTGGGCTCTGCACTGGGTGTGGAGCATTCTTGAGATTCTCTCTTTCCCTTTGCCCCTCCTCTCTCTCCCCCTCTCCCCCTCTAAACAAACAGACAAACAAACAAATAAAAGAAAAGAAGCAGCCAAAAATTCCCATATGAAAAGTGGAATTTTCTCATTTCTCTCAATTTTTAACCATTGTTTTGGAACCAAATTAAAATAGCCCCCAGGTGAAATAGATACACATTCATAAATATTATTATATATTAACATATTTAATTTTATATTTATTATACACATATAAGTACTTGTATATGTTACATGTAAGTACATACATATGTCAGTATGTCTGTGTGTGTGAGAAAGGGAGACGGGCAAAATATATATGAGATACTTGTATCCTAAGA
The DNA here is from genome assembly GCA_004024625.1 of Mellivora capensis. Classification (NCBI taxonomy): domain Eukaryota; kingdom Metazoa; phylum Chordata; class Mammalia; order Carnivora; family Mustelidae; genus Mellivora; species Mellivora capensis. Next base: position 29,181 of record PISX010007923.1, on the reverse strand, counting down.
GAATTTAAAAAATCATAATCTAAGATTTGCCTTAAAGTATAAGTTTAATAAAGTATAATTTGGGGGCACCTGGGTGGCTCAGTGGGTTAAAGCCTCTGCCTTTGGCTCGGGTCATGATCCCAGGGTCCTGGGATCAAGCCCCGCATCGGGCTCTCTGCTCAGCAGGGAGCCTGCTTCCCTTCCTCTCTCTGCCTGTCTCTCTGCCTGCTTGTGATCTCTGTCTGTCAAATAAATAAATAAAATCTTTTAAAAAAAGTATAATTTTATTAAAAGGAGCTTGAAGTTAAATCCCCATAGTTGTTTGTAACTAAGCCATCCGCTGTGTTACATAAACCAAAAAAGTCCTGGGGAAGTTGTTCTGCCTTAGATAGCAGTCAGGTTCTTTGTGTCTTTTTCTCTATTTTGTGAGGATAATGTAAGACAAGTCATAGAGAGTCAAAGTTGCACATGCAATTATCAAATAAGAGCTCATTCAAGCATGGATAAAGTGTGTATATATTTGAAATCTGTGTAAAAATGTGATGTTCCTGCTTTGCATCATTGTATTTCCACCAATTATGTCTTGGTAGTATGGACTATTAATGCTAAATGTCCTATTTATTTCCTATCTTTTCCAGTTCAACCTATCTTTTCTCTTTTATGTCTTCCCCCAGTTACTAGTCTAGAGCCAATCCTTTGGCTCTGTTCTTGTTAAGGACATTTAAAAAAAAAAAGTATATAACTTCCCAGGTAAGATTATTTCAGTTTACAAGGGAGCTGCTGTAGACAATACAAAGCCGGCATGGTGTAAGAACTGGTAGAAGCATCAGACACATGGCAAACCAGAAGATAGCTCATCTGTTTGGGGAGGAAGACTTTTAGTACCGCTGTTAAACTGCAGTCTTGCGTAGCATCAAGGGCTATGAGGCCTATCAGCATTGCCAATATTTTAATCTTTCCTATCTGAATTCCCTTAAGCATAGGAAGTAAACTCTTCAACCTATTTTCCACCATCCTAGCGACCAACCAATCAACCAGTGAACCACATAAACACACTAAAGGACCAGGACAAAAGAAAATAAATAAATAAATAAAAAGAAGTGAATCCCAACAGGAAAGGTCAGGAATGGTATCTTTGGTTTGTTTGCCCAGGAGAGAAGTCCCACTTAACACAGTGAGTTGGGTAATGAGTTGATGAGGCGCTGTGGAGTCCTCAGAAATATGGTAAGCAGCGGTTATGGGGACAAGAGATATATTTTTACTGATACAGTGTGCAACTCAGCCTTGGTTCAAATACTGATTAAGCATACTGGAGCCTATAAGTCTCTTAGAACATTCCTGTCATTTGTCAAAAGGGAAGATTTGTCTAACAAAAGAATGTTGTTTGGCTACAACACTGCTTAAAAGTATTGAGATGAGAATCCTTTTTAGGGGAGGCTAAATCACTGTTAATTTTCTTAAAACCAGCCCACTTCACTCACTTTCTTACCTACTTAGCTCTTGGGCATGCACGTCTTCAACTTTCAACAGCCTATGTCTTTTTGAATGGCTATCAAGTAACTCCAAGAATTATTCTCTATCCCCTTTGAACTGATGAGGAAGCAAATCTGGAGAAGCTGGTCAAAGCCTAACCCTCTGTTATTTGCTCTTCCTCCCATAAAATAATCCCCCTCCATAAGACTAGCAGTAAATGGTCCTGGATGTTATTAGTGACAGGCAGACACAAGGACAACGTTTTCATTCTGTGTAAAGGCAGACAGTTTGAAAAAAACAAAAAACAAACCCAAAAAACAAAAACAAAAACAAAACAAAACATGCAGCAGCTTTTACGTACCCACTTTCAGTCCACTGGAAACAGCATTGACTGGGGGTTCTCGCTCTGTCCTGTCACTACTGTGGGTATATATGTGCAGGCAGATTGTGCCTTCATCATGCATAGGCACCTTTTGGCAGTATTTTGATCATTTTGTTTCATTCCACATATTGTTCTTTTGAGAATGGTTTTCTGTTTACTTCAGTTTTGCACTTAAGTTATATTAACAAATGGCTAGCCTTCTACCTGGGTTAACTTTAAAGTGAGCGCCAGTGTAATCAGTTTTAAGTGGGAAAATATCACAGGATTATGGATGGCAGTAAGAGGGCAAAATGCGGTTGATAATTTCCCTTCCTCTCAGGGTTCAGAATGAGGCATGTGCTTTCTTAAAGGGCTTGTGTGGTAGAGTTTCACAGCAAATGCTCTCTTTCATCTTATTTAAGTTCTGTTTGGCTTGCCTCCCATGTTTGCTTATGAGGATAAGGTTAAGACCTCTGAAGAGGCCACTCTATCCCAATTACTTACCCAGGCTCCCCCTCTTTCCTTTAAATAGTACGCACTTAGCTGTGGACAGTGGTTTGGGGTCATTATCTCCTTGATGGATGAACCCAGGGACAAACAACTAATTTCTTATTTGGATTCTAAAAGTATGATAAAGTTTGATCAAAAAGACTTTGAATGTTTTGAATTTATCCACAAACCAGTCCTTGCCGCAAAACATGCAAATGCCTGTGTCAGTTTTTCCTTTTTCAATCTGGTTTTTCTCAAAAGGATCTGCCCCCAGCCACAGACTTTCCTATTGTCTCAAGTTGCCTTAAAGCTTCTAACTCCAAACCAAAGGCTGCCTGATTTTTCATTCCCTTGTGTTTTAAAGAAACTCGAAGCATCTGTGTTTAGTTTGGTGAACAGCTCTATTTCGGCACATGTTTTATTCCCTTGACTTCACTCTAGAATCCCTTGCGCAAGTTTGGAGTCTGAATTGTTAGAATGTTGGGACTGTAACTCCACTTCTTCCTTGTCCGGTCCCTGAGAGTTATGTCTCAGGCCCGATGTTCTACTTCCAAATGCTGATCTTATAATAGGTCCTCATTACTGGGACCGTTGAGAGAATTATGTTACTTCTCCACCATTATTTGCATGTAGACTGTTTTTGTGCATGGAGTTTTTGTAGGAAGTAGTGTAATAGCAAGGCAGCCATTTTATATTTATAACGAAAATTAAGTGATTGTTAGGCAGGGAATGAGTATATTGTTGAGTTTCTTGTCCATCTGAAAATTATTATCAATAGTTATCTATGAATTCCTTATGCATTGGAAACCGTAACAACCTATATGACTTGGCATTTTTGTTCCTCCATAGTAATCAGCTCGTTTTGACATTGCCAGTCCCTTGAATTTTTTTGGACAAACAAGGGCAAAAGGCATGTAAAGGCATTCTCATTTAGATTTAACTCAAGAGGTGAAGCATTACCTGAAGCTCTGTATGGCAAATGGTTTCATTTGGGCTTTGTTCTCTAAACAATTTGTAGACAGTTGTGTTCAGAATTCCTAGCCCTCATTAGCTAACTGCACACATGTGGAAACACAGAGCCTGTGACCTTCCGATCCACTCCAGAAATCCAAACTTGGTCTCCAAGTTTAGAGAGGAAATGCTTTCCTCTCTTTCACCAGAAACCAGACTGATATTTTGTCCAGGTCACACATACGTCGGTGCTATCCCAGCCAGCAGGGAAAAAAATGACCTCCCGGGTAATATGTGCGTCATTGAGATTTAACTATGTCCTTGGTCCAGGGAGTAGAGATTCACTTAAAGTGCACAGAACCTTAGGACTTTTTAATCCATAAGACATCAACCCAAACAAAGTGGAAATTATTGATAATTGGTGAAATTATTGATCATTTGTCCATAAGAAGTCAACCAAGAAAAAAAATTAATTTAGAGGGGCAGTGGAGATGCCTCTTTTTCTTTTAGGTCCATTTCAAAGCAAAAGTGTTTTTTATGACTACATTTGAAGAGTCACTAAACTTCCCAACCCTTTGAGCAAATAAACTTAATCATATTTTTTGGAAGAAATGATATTTCTTCTAGAAGACATTGATAATCTTTACATTATATCATTGAAGCTTAGAAATAACCTGAAAATGTAAAAATGGGGAATGATAAAACTCTGGTTAAAGCAATGGAGTGTTTTGCAGCAATTTAGAAAGAGAATTATTAAGACTTTGAACAGCATGAAAAGCTAGCTGTAGTATGATGTTAATAGGGAAAAAGAAAAATAGAAAAATCTATGTATGTTTTGCTAATAACTAGGTCAAAACATGATCTATGATGATTACTTAATATATTTTTGCTTGAGATATATTATTATTGGTTGACACTTGTGTCTTCTTTTCTGGACTGTGACTTTTTTGGGAGCATAAACATATTTTACTATATCTGCAAAACCAACACCTAGGACATAATAAGTGCTAGTAAATATTTCTCAGTTAACCCTTTAAAAGATAGAAAAAGGAAAGCAAATTACAAAATCGAATTCAATGTCTGAACACAATTCTATAAAAACAACACATTCAGAAGGTTAAGGACTTGAAGGAATCATGGAACGGTGATTATAGATTACAAGGATTCTTTGTATGGTGATATATTGATTTTTGAATTTCCATTAAATTAAAAAAAATAGTTGTGCCGTCTGGGAAAACAATGATAATGAGCACTATCAGCATGATTTAACAGTGTTAAAATGCAAAAGAAGAAAACACTCATTTATTCGATAACGAGAAAATTTAGAAGCTATATATCTTCATTAAAATCCAATTATATGTGCAAATTTGGGGGTCTCTAATCATTTGAAATGAGATGTCACAAGTGATAAACTTCAAGTTATTCATCACAGAATATAAGGCTTTTCATGGTCTGGCCTGTCCTGATGGCCTGTCCAGGCTACTGCATGTCTTTGATAATGTGAGCCGTGTGCCATTCTGGGACTGCGGGAGCATTCACATTGTAGTCCCTGTGACTAGCATGACTGGACTTATACAATGAGCAACTCACATGGATGCATTGATGGCCCTGGTCAACTTTTGTCTCTTACTGCATGTCCAAAGACATCTGGTTACATGCCATGTGTAATGGCATCAAGGTTCCTATTCCCTTTGCTAGAAACGCCACCCAGCACCCCTCCCCATTTAGTAATAAAGTCTGGTATTTATTGAGCACTTGCTACATACACAGAAGTTATGCTAAGAGCTTTATAAACATTATGGCAGTCAAATTGTTATAATTATCTCCCCAGTTTATAGAGGTGAGAGCCAAGGAAGTTGTTCGAATCCCTACAACTATAAAATAGCAAATATAGGGTAGTAATTCAGGTTTGCCTTGTCCTGAAGCCTGGCCACTTGAGCTCTCATCCGTCATCCCTCTCCTGTGCTATTTCTCTGCTCTTCCTTGACTTGCAAGGCTCAGCTGACGAGCACTAAGTCTTCAGAGCCTTCCTTTTCCCTCCACCCCTGCCCAAGCTGCCTCAAGGATGCTTTCTTTTATTTATTTACTTTTGAGACAAACTTTAAAATATTTATTTATTTATGTAATGTTTTGCTTTACAATAACAATAACAAATCCATCACATTCTAACATAGCCAACACATTTCTATGGAAAATCAAGGATGCTTTTTCTGATGCCTTAAGAAAACTTTTTGCTCTCCCAAAATTCCAGCCAGCACTGAACAAACTGTGTATAAGAAGTGATTTTTCACTATCAAGGCCTATCAAGAACAAGAATTGTATATTTCTTCAGAAAAGAATAAATAAAGACTGTATCTTTTTCATTTCTCATTCACTTGTACTTAGCACGTGCTTGAAACGTGAAATCCTCGTCCAGCAAATGTCTGGGAGAATAAAATAACAAATGGCTTAACCACATCTTAGATTCTCAGTACATGGATGTAGTACCAAGAAGTCATCATGTATGTGATTTTGGTTGTGATTAGAAACCGGGAAAAATTGTAGCCATTTATCACGTAGCTGCAGTAAGCACAAGTTCTTGTTAAGAACATTTGGACCCTAAACTTGGACAATTCATTTGCCTTTTTCAAACAGAGCCTTGATCATGTCCCTTACCTGCTGAAAACCTGTGACTTGTTATTCCATTTTTTATTGAGTCTGAATTCCTCAGTATGGGTTTAAAGGACTTGCATAATATGGATCAACTCACAGAGCTGTTCGTTCTGTTTCAACATTTACCTTTAACACTAAGCAGGCCAGGCATTTTAGTCTCCCAACACATCATGCTTCTACCACCCTTGGGTTTTTACTCAGTTCATCCTTCTTCAGCCCAGAATACCCTCCATATTCTTCTTTCCTGCAAAATTCTTAACAGACACCATGCATGTCTCTTGGTGTTGCTTAAAACCACAAGGCATTGAGCTCCCACTATATGCCAGGATTTATATGGTGTATTTTATAAACATGTTATCAGAAAAAAAAAATTGAGTTTCCTTTTGGTTAATGACAAAGGAGAAAATCTTCCAATGGAGACAGGGAGACTTGATTCAAGTCAAAAGTTGATTTCTAAACATAACTTTGACTCTCAAATGTAACAGTGATTCAAATAATGCATTGTTGTGTGTGAACAGAAGACAGCAGAAAACTAGTTCTGTGCTTGGGTGTTTTGTGTGACTTTAATATTAAGTATATAGCATTTGTGGAGAAGAGTTTTTAATGGAGTTGGTGCCTCTGTGAGTCTCTGTGTTTGGTCTACTGACTATCCCATGTCAAAAGACTTCAACCCTGTATTTAGCCCAACACTTTGCTAATGTCTACTGCTGGTTATAAAGGGAAACATGGAAAAAGAGTTTGAATTGGTAGGCATAAAAAATGGAAATTATGGGCCCTTTTCATAGGACTATCATCTATAGAGAATAACACCCAGTTTGCCTTTACTTGGAGAACACTGCTCAGTCATTCACCGTTTATAAGAATAATAACAAAATGGGATTTTCATATTATGACTTAAAAGTTGAGGGGTCCCACTGTGTCTTAGGAAAGACTAAAAACACATGTGTCACAAGACTAACTGAAAACAGAAATTTCATATCTGTTCATGTTCAGAGTCACTTTGCTGACACTGTGCTCCTGAGTTTGGAATTCCTTAGAGAGCAGAAGTTGGAAAGTAAAAGGCGAGCTTTTCCAGTAACATTTGGTTTAAATTTATCTGCAATTAAAATTCTTATATTATGGTAGTCATATTTTTCGTTTTTGGGTTTCAGAAACATTTGTAAATGTTTCTGATATGTTTAGCAAAGGCCTCCCTTTTCCTATAATTTCTAACCATTCATTCTGATTTATTAAAAATATAAGGCAAGAGAGAGAAGAAAATGGGAAAATCTGCACCATGGAAAGCTCGTCTTGCCTGTCCTTCCACAGGTAGTCCTCAGGATTATTTAAGAAGTAGAAGATTGTTCTGCGATTATTATACTATGCTGGATAGTAAAGACATGTATCACATATTCCTAAGTTTTGGATATAAACGTTTGAAAATGGTTTCCAAAAAGGAACTTATTCTTTAGGTGTAGCATGTGATGAGTGCAATAAGAGTATTTTGATTCACCTGATATTTCAGTGTGAATTAAATTATTATCTAGAGACTGTGACTATTGCATGAATCCTTCTTCAGTGTACTAATTGAAATATGTAAGACTATCCCCAAATATTCCTGGAGTAAGTAACCTAGATCATCTTGAAACTTTAAGACTTGATCTCAGAACATAAATATAATTCCATTTATTTACATTTTCCACTTGATATTTGATCGAGCCTGCTCTAGAGTTCCCTTTTCACCAAGAAACTGACCCAAGGACTTGAGAATTAATACCAAGGAACTTTCAGGGAAAAATAAAAATGAGAACAAAGACAAAACAAGACAAAAGCAATGGTGGGGAGAGCTAGAATCCTTCCTGTTCCTTGTGCATCAGTCTTGGACAAAGACTATCTAATATTTCAAATTCTGTGCTATGTCAACACTACTGTGTGCTGGGCTTCCAACTTTGGCATTTAGAATATAGATAAATAGATAGAGAGATAGGCAGGCAGAGGAGTATTCTGACATCCATCTTTTCTTTATAATCTTCGCAGCAGTTCCAAAAGTCCTTAGCTGGGGGATATATTTGGAGAGTGCTGCTTTTCTGCTCTCAACACATTCAGGTAACCATTCCAAAGCTGCTAAGGTTCCACTTGAGAGGTAACTTGCTATTACCATTTGTGCTGTGTGTCATAAATGGGCCCTATTATTTTCACCGAGACCCCTTAGCAGCAGTTCCAAAGGAGCGGCTCGAGATTTGATTATACGGGTCTCTCTCCTGAACACATCCTTTCACATTTGACATTTACACTGGTTGCGGATTTTTATGTAACTCATTAGAGAGCAGTCTGAACCTTAAAAAGGTGTTAGTCTTCCTAGAACCCTCTGGCAAAGCAAAGTCTTTTATTGGACTTAAATGTTTTGAGTTGAAACCTGTACTTGTCCGATTGGAAAGTGTTTCAGGGAACAGATTTTGTTATTTTTCTAAGCAAGGTTGCAGGAATTGAGCTGGAGATACCACTGACCGAAAGGAATTTTTTTCTCCCCTCAAAGAGCTGAGAACCAAAGGAAATGACTCCAATGTTTAAAATCCTTTTATTTCCTCTGTGGACGATATCTGTGCAGCTGAGGGGAACCATTCCAGTTGGCCCCCACCCAGACTTTATGGGAACTGAGATTAGGAAGTTGTATGGTCAAAATAGTCATTGTACAAATTGCTTCCAGTCTAAAAACCTCAAAAGTTCTTGACAAAGCCATGATTTCTTGCCACATTTTATTTTTTTCACATGGGTGACTGACCTGTCATTCATTAATTACCCTGCCAGGATTTCTTTGGTTTGTATATATATACATATATATATATATATTTTTTCATTTATTTTGAGAGGAGGAGGCCGAGTTTATGAGAGAAGTATGCAAGGTTTCTGTAAAACTTCTCTTTGTGAGACACCATGCATTTTGCCCTTTCTTTTGCCTTCTGTTTGAAATAAAATATTTCTGGGTCACAGTCAAGCATATGAAAATGCTTTCTTCCTTTTCTAATTTCATTCCACACTTTTCTTCTTGCCTGGCTTTTCTATATCTGAGAAAAATAAAATACTGGACATGGCCTCAGAATTCAGTGCCCATAACTTTCTTTGACACTATCATGCTCTTTCCCTGGAGAAAGAGAATGTATTCATCACTCTAAGGTATGACATGTCCTCAGCTACCTTCTCCAGGCTGTGGGAACTTATCCGTCTGTGTATTTTCTGATGCCTCGCATGGTGCCTGCCCTGGTTGGTGTACTAAATGAATGAATGAAGCAGGCAAGAATGGGCAGCGCGTAATAGTGTTGGAATGCATACAATAGGGGAAGAACAATTATTACAGGCTTTTAAAACTCAGGGATTGTTCTCGGAATTAGAAACCGTGTTGAGACAATAGCAATAGATGCAATTCTGTGTTCCTCTAAAAATGTTTTCCTTGTATCTTGTCTGCTTCATGGGAAGTCATGGAAGCTGGAGGCTTTCTTGCTCTGATTAATATTATTCTATACCAACCTAAAGCTACTCAGATTTTTGTGCAGGTGGCTGCTCCTCTATCTCAGTGATTTTCTTTCTAAGAAGTCTTTGGATTTGATGGGGAGTAGTAGTTGTTTCTAGCTTAACATATACAACACATTAAAATGAACTTTAGGGGCACCTGGGTGGCTCAGTGGGTTAAAGCCTGGGATTGAGGCCCTCATAGGGCTCTCTGCTTGGTGGGGAACCTGCTTCTCTCTCTGCCTGCCTCTCTGCCTAGTTGTGATCTCTGTCTACCAAATAAATAAATAAAATCTTTAAAAAAAAAATAAAATGAACTTTAGTCACCTGACATTTGCCATTGAATGAGATTTATACGTACTACTTGTTTAGTCTCATTTGATTTGATCTGACATTTGTCAAATATCTATTTTTGATAGACTCCATGGTTGGTACAAGGATAAGAAATAGGGAAAAATACATATATATATATATATTTATATATTAGTATTTATATACATACTAAAACTATATTTACTTTTATATGTAATATTGTATATATGAAAATATATATTTGCTTTTATATATAACGTGTATAAATATATATTTGCTTCTATATATACGACAGCTTTTATAAATAGTTTACATATATTTACATATGTAAACTAAAATATATTTATATATATAAACTAAAACTATGTTTTCAAATATATATAACTAAAAGATAATATAAGCTTTATAGTTAGCATAATTACCCAATAAGCAGTGAACACTTTATGATGTGAGATCTTCTTCTAATGACAAGTCTTAACTCATACAATCCTTAGAAAAAAGTCTGTGAGATGGGTGTTAAGGTCATCAGAATTCCACAGATGAGGATACCCAGGCTGTTCTCAAGATCATTCAGTCTCTAACCCACAGACCCTGCATCCATGCAGTTCCAAAATGTATTCTCTGAACTGTTAAGTTTGGAGAAGATGGAGTGGCATCTTTCAGGGAGGAGATGATATTTGGGCTTGACTCTAAGGGATGAATGGAACTTTATGTATCAGAGACAGCAAGATGTCCACCTAGAAGAGGAAAGGGCATGGCAGTGGCAGGAAGATGTAGACAGACTTGCATGGCATTTTCTGATGGCCATAAAGTACAGAGCTTGCGTGTATGGGAACGGTAAGTGATACAACCTGAAATGGAAGCTCAAGTCTTATTGCGAGTTTTCTTGAATAAAACCCAGAGTAAAGAGCAAATTACAATGGCAATGGGAACAAGGAGAGATTCACAGGTAGACGAGAGCCACGTTTTGGAAAGTCGATTCTAGCGAAGGAAATTGGGAATGACAGAGAAGATAGAAAGCTAGATGCAGGTGAGGAGGATAGATCCTTTACCTTGCATTCTGATAGGATAAAAGCTCACAATGAGTGATCAATGACTTAAACTATTTTTCCCTGTAGCATACAGACACTGAAGGGAGGTGGTTAATCCAGAGCCGAAATGACATCTCCATCACTTAGAGACTTAGAACTCACCTATCCTTGGTGTGTGCCTTTTATCTTCATGCCTTCTTCCACCTGTGGCTGCAGATGGCTGCCCCCCATCCCCCTTAACACTACATTTGCATTTCAGGCAGGAAGAATTCAAGGAGGCTAAGGGGCAGAAGACAAATGGCAGTTGAATGTGTCCTTGTTCGAGAGTTTTCCACTTAAATGTCATTGGCCCTAAACCGTAACATGATCATGGGTTCATGATACCCAGGTGAGGCTGGAAATTGTGGTTTTCACAGCTGGGCACATTGCCAACCATTAATAAAATAGAGTACTGGTAGGAAGAGAATTCTGTCAAAGTGGATATTACAGTTGTCTGTGTGAAAGTTTAAGAGGACAAGCACAGAGGGCTTTAGAGCAGAATGGTAAAGTGGAGACACGTGTTAAAGAGAGATTCGGGAAGATCTGGGCTCCCAATAAGATTAAGAAGCCTGGGAGAGGAGAGGGGAGAGATCAAGGAAGACTATAGTTTCTGACTTCTGCACCTGAGTCACTGATGGTGGTTCTGAGATGGGGAACAAAGACACATCAGTTTTATGGACAAAATAGTACATTTGATTCAGGGTATATTGAATATGGTATTCCACTAGGACATCCTATAAAAAAAATTGGTAAGTTGGTATAAACAGACCTAGAGGTCAGGAGATGATGATACAAGGGTCAGGGTCATCTAAACCATAGCAGTATTGATTAAATCCTGGAAGGAGGGGATATGGGGTGGCACATAGCAGAAGACTAAGGAGAGTAAATGTTTAAGAGCAAGCAGGAAAACCCAGAGAAATGGACAGGGCTCAATGTCATAAAAGCTAAAGGAGTAACATTTCTAAAAAAGAATAGTCAATGGTGTGAAGTACCTTAAATTTCCAAGGCAGCAGAGAAGATGTTGGATTAGCAATTTCATCATTATTAGTGTTCAGCAGATGTTGAAAAAAAACGAAACAAAACAAAACCCAAAAGTACTGACACATGTACTTCTTAACTATGTATGTTGATTTCATATCCTTACAGAGACCAGTTGTATTTAGAGAAGAGGTTACACAAAAGTCAAGGCAGTTCTAAAATCTACTGAAAGATAGTAGAATTCTAAGTGAAAACATTGACTCTTACACCACATACCCCAGTTTGTTTGTTTGTTTGTTAAGTAAATATCAATCTTGTAGCCTTTGCAAAACCGTGACTTGTAGAACATCTGGGAGTAAAGAAGAGGGCAGGAAAAAAGCCTGTCGTACATTAGTCAGAGTCCATTGCCATGCCTACATTCTTTTTTTAAGATTTTATTTATTTATTTGACAGACGGAGATCACAGGGAAGCAGGCAGAGAGAGAGGAGGAAGCAGGCTCCCCGCTGAGCAGAGAGCCCGATGTGGGGCTCGATCCCAGGACCCCGGGATCATGACCCAAGCCGAAGGCAGAGGCCTTAACCCACTGAGCCACCCAGGCGCCCCCGTGCCTACGTTTTTAAAAATAGTCCCTGCCTCTTTGCTCTTTCTGAGTGCAAGGCTTTCATTAATGCACTCACAAGTGTATATTTGATGGCCATTGTGAATCTGACACCGGACTCGGCCCAGACCATGGAGCATAGCTGGCACCAGGATCATCAAGGACTCAGTCAGATTCACTGTGGTTCATTTTGGAGAAGTACTAAACAAATATCCAGTTTTCCTATTTGGACCACAGCCACTTAGAGATGAGTTGTCTCTTGAATTTTAAAAATAGAACAGCTAGTTTACAAGTTGTCATGATAGTATTGGGACGATGTCATAGATCTTCTAGATAATCAGACTGCTGTGTCTGTTTCTTGTTTTAGGCTATAAAGTAGCCAATTCCATGCATGAACACATACAAATAATGAAAATGCCTCAGGAACAATATAGAAAGTTCCTGTTGTTAACAAATGCGTATGGATAGTTCTTCCTGACCTCTTCCATAGTAAAAGAAGGCCATTATTAAAGATGCATCCTTTAACAGAAGAGAATATGAAAACATTTGTAGGTTTCAGGGTAAATTAGCAACTCTCTTTTCACCTTGGCAGGAAATGTCTAAAGTTTAAGTGACCATTTTCATCTTGTCAACACACTTCACCGCTTTCTTTGTTCATCTTTCAAAACTGGTAAGATTTGGTAAGCTTATTCACAGTTTGTAATTCGCTGAAGGCAGGGGTCCACTTACACACTTTGTTACAAGGTGAGGAAGATGACGTTTTAACTGTGTCTTAACAAATAAAGTATTCAGTTTCCCCATAAAGATTTTATGGTGATGTTCACACACAAAGACAAAACAAACAACAAACTGAAAATGATAGGGATACCTACGTGAGCAAGGCTGCTGGGGGACCACAATAGAGATGTGTAGGGAATAATTGCTTTACATAGGCCCAATATATATTTCTGTGCCCCCCCCCAAAAAACCCAAATAATAGCCTGATTGGTAACATTACAGTAAAATTGTCATACCTTCCATTGATAGTTGCAATGTACATTGGTACAACTCTTCTAGAACACATATTTCATATATTTCATATATGTTCATATATTTCAAGGCCCATAAGACATCTTAGCTTGGCCTTTACACTACTGGGAACTAATCTTGGATCAGAATCTAATACAAACGAAGAAAGTCACCTGGAGAACTATATGGGAGAAATGATGAGGGTGGAATTGGGGAGGGGCTATGTGAATAAGGAAGATTTAAGAGATTCAAGAAGCGTGAGGTCAGTTGACAGAGTCAGGTGATGGCGAGGGCAGGTGGAGATAGGAAGGGAGAGAAGAGAGAGCCTGGAATAACCTGGACAACTGTCTTGGCTCATTCACCTAGAAACAGAACGCACAAAGAAAAGAACAATGCTAGCCAGGTTCCACATGTTTGCCTTTAGGACTGTTGCCTTTGAGAGGTGTGGTGACCAAGTGAAGATGTCGAGTAGACAAAAGTACATGTTTGGGATTAGAATATATCCAGGTTGGAAACATCGATTTGAAAGTCAAAGGTGGATACTGGCAAGCAGCCACCCCCAAAAGAATTTTAAATATATTTTTATTGAACAGAATACTAGTACCCAGCAATCATGGCGAGGACTATGTTGCATCTTGGGAAAATTCAAATGATTATAATATTAAGTAAAAAATGAGAATAAATGCATCTCTGCAATGATTGTACTCTCTATGCATAAGGAAAAGGACTGGAAGGAGACAACAAAAACGAAAATACTGTAATTTGAGTGGGTAGTAAGATGACAAGGATTTTTTTCTTTAATTTGCTATTAACATTATTGTTACTATGTTTGTGCCACGTAAATAATTTGAAAACATATATAGGAGCTTACCCCATGCGCTGCTCTAGAATTTTGAAGCTGAGGGTTGTTCTTAGAAGTTCTTGATTTTTAAACCTTTTTGTGCAATAAAAAAACATATTAGATGCGCATGTATCTGAAACAAATAATGGGGGAGCACCATAATTGGAAGCTTTGGTGAGAATCTGTATGCCTTTAGCTTCCCAGCCCCTCCAGCTCTTCTGTCACCCCTGAGGTGTGAGCCACAGTTGGAAAACCATCTAGGACTATGCCATTCTCCTCAGACGAGAGTGTAAATCTCAGAGGTCCACCAGAACTCAAATCTGGTTTAGCTGTCAGGCTGGCTGGTTTTTGGCTCTTTGATTTCTATCTGCAAACATCCTCCTTGTCTTTCACACTTCCTGTCAACTAGGTCAGTGAGGGAGGCTTTATGGGGTAACTTTCCCTGCTGAAATCTCAAACTTGCACCTCATTTTTCCCTCCAAAATACATTCACACTGCTGTATTGGTATTCTAATGGAAGCTGCACACTGGCATTGTAAGGTATTGTCACTATTTGGTGTTTCATAGTAACTTTTTCTGTGATTTATTGATTTATTGAGTGTGTGGCTAGAAACTTTAACTTTGGTTAGTTTCCAAATAAAACATAGGAGCTCCAATTAAATTTGAACTTCAAATAAACAAACACATTTTTAGTAGAAGTTTGCTTAATATGAGTTTTTAGTATAAATGTGTCCTATATAATTTTTATTTTGTTTACCTGAACTTTAAACTTAACCAGATAACCTGTTTTGTTTTTTGTTTTTTGGGTTTTTTTTTTTTTTTTGCTACCTTAGTCCCACTATTAAGATGGTACTTTCATTCTAATAATCTAGATCTAGTGAAGTAGATATAACCCACGTGTAACTATTGTGCACTTGAGATATGCTTAGTCCAAATTGCGGTGTGAGTGTAAAATACACACCAGGTTTTGAAGACCTAGTACCAAAAAAATGAAGTAAACCATCTCATTAACTATTTTAATAGTAACTACATGTTAAAATGAAACAAAAGAAAACTAATTTCTTCTCTTAATGTGGCTGCTAGAAAATTTTATTTATTTATTTATTTATTATTTATTTATTTTAAGATTTTATTTCCTTGAAAGAGACAGCACGAGTGGTGGGGAGGGGCAGAGGGAGAAGCAGACTCCCCACTGAGGGGGGACTCTGATGCGGGGCTGGATCCTGGGACTCCAAGATCATGATCTGAGCCAAAATCAGACGCTTAACCGACTGAGCCACCCAAGCACGGATTGAAAATTTTATTTTATTTTATTTATTTATTTTTAAAGATTTTATTTATTTATTTGAGAGAGAGGCAGTGAGAGAGCATGAGCGAGGAGAAGGTCAGAGGTAGAAGCAGACTCCCCGTGGAGCTGGGAGCCCGATGCGGGGCTCGATCCCGGGTCTCCTGGATCATGACCTGAGCCGAAGGCAGTCGTCCAACCAACTGAGCCACCCAGGTGTCCCAGCGATTGAAAATTTTAAATTACATTTGTGCCATGTACTATATTTCCGTTGGATGGTACTGATTTTCTGGACCTAGGGAAATTCCAATTTTTATCTGTCTTATCTTGCAGAAGATATTTCCAAGAAGGCAAATAAATACGGTCAGCACGGAAGGCTGAATAGAAGTTGTACAAGATTTATACAAAACAAATGTGGCTCACCTAAGCTGAGAAAAATGAGAGTGTATCTTTATGTTGGTGGATATAGTTTCATTTGATAAACACTTCAACACTTTGGGGAGGATTAGTTCTTCCATATTGAGAATGCCTATGTACTACGCAGAGATTAATATAAAGGGTGCATTATGCTTTATTGCTATCTCTCAGCAAAACACAAAAAGTGCTGATTTCTTTGTGATTTCAAAGATACATGTACAATTTCCTTATGGATTCCCATCATAACTCATTGGCATTTAATTCTCTTCAACGAGGTTAAAGAGTCTTATGTCATAGACACATAAATTTGGAAGGAATTACAATGTATTACCTCCAAAGGTCAAAGTTCATATCAAAACTAATATTAACTGTTTCATCTGCCTGTAATGTACTTTCCCCAGAGAGGGTATGGGGTCAGTGTTGACCATGTTCAGTTCTCTGCTCAAATGTCATTTCTTCAAGAGTCCCTCCCAGGACAGTATTATCTAAAATAACACCCTGTCACTTTGTCACTCTTACCACACTATGTTACTTTTTGGCATATTTTATTTTATTCCATCCTTTCTTGTACTAAATATTTTGTCTTTTTTTTTGTCTTTGCAAATAACATAAAGCTTCATGACGCCCAAATTGCTCACCTCAGTAGCCTCAGAAATTGGAATAAATAAATAAATAAATAAATTCTTAGTTCATAGGCAGGTTTTATGATCCTATGCCTTTCAGATTTTTCTTCGTTCATTTCCTTCTTACTGTTTCTTGTTATTTAACAATCTGTATCTCAAAATTCAAGTTTTAATGGGTCTTCCCCACTTTGGAAGTTAGAAAAACATAGTTCCTGGATCTCTGCTCACTTGTTTCCTCCTAGTGGGCTCCTAGCCTGAGCCTTGCACGTGCCAGGTGCTAGAGTACAACAGAAATCCGTAGAGCCAGAGCTCCAGCCCTTGGCAAGCTTGTGTCCCTATTACCAATCTCACTCTTAATGGATTTAAACTTCCCTATTGAACTAAGGTGCCAGGAAATTGAGTTCGTGTTATGTAAATTTGTGTAGACAAATTTCTTCGCTATTTTTTGATGGAAACAGTAAAATGTGGAGCACTTTGTGCCGAGTCCTCTCCTCAGCTCTTGATGTATATTAATTCATTTATCTTCACTGTAACACTAGTGCTATTGTGATTCCAATTTTTCAGATGAGGAAACTGAGGCAAGGAGAGGCACATAATCGGTAAAGGACAGAGCCAGAAACCAAATAAGAGAAGCTATAATCAGAAGTGACAGAATCAGAATTGAAGTCCAGAGAGGCTAGCTCCAGAACCTTTTAACAACCTCTGGACAGAAAGCTCATCCAGCCAATTATGTATCTACCAAAATAGAACTACAGGTGATCTCTTTGTTGAAAGTTTAAGATCATGAGTTATTTAATCTAGTTTGGGCATGCAGTCAGTTTGGAATGTTCTTTATCTCCATTTAGCATAACCCAGTCTTACCCATTTCACAAGACTTGACATGTTATAAAATCAAGGTCCAGTTAGCAAAATATAAATGCCTCTAGGCAGTACCTACAGAGGAATTATTTGCATAGAGATGGGACAGCCAAGAAGCTAAACACAGTCTAGATGGGTGACCCAGAGGTTAGGATGGCAAGGAACTGCTAGCCTGTTGAGGTCTGGAGGGATGGAGGGAGGGGGCAGGGTTATAGGAAGCTGTTAGCACAGCTACCTGCTGAAGGAGGTAGGGTTACCATGACCCAGAAGCTAGGGCCATCTAGTGAAAGCGGGAACCACAGATGGGCTGTCTGGTGGGAACAGGAATCAGGAGAAGACACTGTAGGAGAAAGAAATATATCCTCTTCTTCTTCAGGCCTTTACTCCTCTTTCAGTACCTCCCATTGGCTAAACCTTCTGGAATCCATTTGGCACTGGAGCCTGGGAAATGCACTTTCCAAAGATATAGAGCGGAGGAATGGTTCTGTAGGCCAACAGATAACTGACCAGCATACATGAATACATCTGAATTCATAACTTCCATGTCCTTCCTTAGTCCTCTCCTCTTTTGTGGCATTATGGATGTTAGAATAGTGTTCGGTATACCTAGTCCCTGTTCATAGCCCTTCTTATGTACCAGCACTGTTGTGTGTACTGTTCATGTAGTAATTTTTTTTTAATCCTCACAAGAGCCCTGAAAAGTAAGCAAAACTAACATCCCCACTTTTCTGATGGAGAAACTGAGGCATAGTAACTTCCCCAACTTCGTATAACAAGTGGCAGAGTTTGGATTCAAATCTAGGCTGTCCAGCCCCACTGTCCATTCTTTTAACCGCTGTGCTCTGCTGCCTCTCAAGAGCTCCCCGAGCATCTAGTGCAGGGTCCTCACCAAATACTCAGTTGAAGAAATGGGTTCACTGATCATAATACTGTCTAGCCATCGCTTAGATTCTTCAACTCAGACAGCCATTTGGTTTTGTTTGTTTTTCCAAACGGTTTTCCTTCCTTTTCTCTTTTCATGTTTCAATAGTCTCGTCTCCCACAGGCTGACTGTCCATTTCTATGCTTTTTCATTTCCATCACTGAATGTTTTGTTTTGTTTTTTGTTTTGTTTTGTTTTGTTTTTTTTGTTTTTGGAAGGTGATATTCAGAGGGTTAAAGACCCAGAGGTATCTTTTTCAGCAACTCCAGTGTTACTGAGGGAAATGACATTGTAATAAAACCATCCCACATTCTTGGGAACAGAATCAGTTTGATTCCTGGAAAGTCAGCTTTAATGAGGCAGATAATCTTACAATAGTGACTTTCTATGATCCATCTACCATTGGCAGCTTACTGTATTTAAGAAGTTTGACTCACACGATCCCTTTTAATACCCACAACAACCCTAGGAGTATTCTGATAAAATTCTCTGATGCATTTATTATGTATCCTATTTTGTTACTTATTCTTTTTCAGCAGTTATCATGTCTGGTTCCAACACCCAGAACTCAGGCTAGGGTGCCATACTCAAGAAGTGGCGGAAGGTGGATTTGAACTTGTATCTGTTTGGGTGCACAAGTTATGAAGGTCTCAGTGAAGCTCAGTATCTTACAGCATGAAAGCATGCAGAGATGGAGGAGACACACCTGCTCTTAAAATGCCTAAGGAGTGGTGAGGCTCCTTTAAAATGCGCATGCTAGATACTGATTCCCCAAAACATTTGGGACCATGAGATATGAGTGGTTCCCTTTAAATTCTTCAGGATGACCTCTTTTGACCACACAGAGTAGAAGGAAGCATCCGAAAAATGAATTCCTTTCAGCGAGAGAAACAGTAATAAACATGTATTTTAAATGTAATTAACAAGTACCTTTAATTAAGGAATTCATCTTCCTCTCTCGCATTCTGGTTTTTCCTGTAGCTGAGTTTCTGTGTATGTGTTATGGAGACTGTGACTTTAAAAAATATTTTCTGAAAGGCCCCAGTTATCCTGTGCGCACATTTTTATCCTGGATCTGGCCATAAGAACTGAGTTTGACTAGGCTCTACATCAAAATAAAATCCAGAGAGGCATTCCTAAACTTGGACCTTTTGTCCACGTCCACTTCCTGTTGACCGAGTGACAGCCTTTCAGTTGGCCTGTGCTCAAGCTGTTCGCACAGAATAAGGAACAGTGTTCGCGAGGGCAGTAAAATCTTGCAGCTGATTAAAAGTAGCATGAGATGCAACCAAAATGCCAATTCTCTTTCCTTCTTGGGTTTGCTTGAGTACAAAGGTCAAAAGGAAGAAAGACAAGCTCAGTCTATTGGTGTGTAATTCCACTCCAGCTATAGCTCAGTGCTACAACATATCCTGATCCTTGTCTCATCAAGGAGTTCTTCAATCTTCAATCTTTGTCCCCTAAACACGGGCTTGTGTGAACATGCTATTAGCTGGCAGGGTCCAATTTCAGTATTAGCTGTTACATTCAGTTTCAAGCTCCTCATACTTGTCTATGCAGGGTATGAATCGGGAACTGCTGCCAATTTTCTTTGAGGGCATTTTAGTATCATTATCCCAGTGCTTATGCTATTATCTCTCAAGTGTTGTTTTCCAGCTATTTTCTGCCTCTAAAAAGACAGGGTGGTGTAGTTATTTTATCAATGAAATTTGAGCGTGCAGTGTAGCTAACTCTTGACTTGTGCTTTTCTTTATTTCAATCCCTGGCTGAGGAAATGCTCATATTTACAGTGGGAAGGCACCTCAAGGATCATCTATCTGGTCACTCGCTACTCAGAGAATGTTCTACAGAGGAGTGGTGTGGGCATCGCCGGGGAGCTTGTTGGAAGTATTCAATCTTGGGCTCTACCCTGGACCTTTTGGGAGGACTCTGCATGGTTCATGTGTATTTCATGTGCAAATTAAAGTTTGAAAAACAGTGATCTGGTCCTGATCCACAAGTACAAAGGCATCTTCTAACCGGTCTTGAGAGTGGATTTCCAGCCTCTTTTTAAATACTTTTAGCTCTAGCAGTGTCACTTTGGCAAGACTGGTTAGACAGTTGAACTTTGCCTTCTTATAATTTCCACTATTAGATCTTTTTTTCTTTTTTAGAGCAAACAGAATATGTCTAAGATGACCTTTCTAATACTCAAAGGTAGCTAACATATTCCCCGTCCCATCCCATTCCTCCCTCTCTCCTTTTCTCTATCTCTCTCATTCTCTCTCCCATTCCCTCCTAGCTGTCTCCTCCATTGATTCCTCTCTCTTATCTCCGTTCATGCTAAGTAACTTTTTCTGCCATTACCCCCTTGACTTGTTTCCAAATTTTTCAACAATAATGATTACTATTTTATTAATGGGCTCTATGTTGTCAGGTTCCTCTTAACATGTAATGTGCAACATAGAATACATATATATGTGTGTGTATGTGCGTATATGTGTGTATATATATACACACATATATAATTTCATATATATATATATGAAATTCCTTTAATGTATCGGTTAGTCTATTTTAAGATACTCATTTGCAGAGAAGTGCAGGCGACTTTTTTGACCTATAGAACAAAAGCTGTCCCTGCTGACCTGGGAGGATTTAAAGGCTGGGTGATCCAGTAAGTGACATCATTGCTTCTCATATGGTATTGGTAGGAGAGCAAAAAATATTGGGAGCAGCTAATATCAGGTAGTCTACCTCAGAAAAATTTTAAAAATTTATCCAACAGTAACACACATTATTCAGTGGGCATTCTGCTAAATAACACCAAAGCTATGATACTAAAAGGCATAATCACATTCTTTACTTCCATTCACCATACTCCTAACTTGAGTGGGGAAAAAATTCTGGAGTAAATGTAAAATGCTTATGAAAATTAAAATTGTAGACTGATCACAAAATGCCATCTGATAACATGTCCCTTGAGGTCAGGGATGGTCTAAGCAATCAACCTCTTCCCTGTTATTGACAGTTGAATCATGTGTTACTGTGGTTGGTACAAACCTATTGAAGGCCATTTAAACAAGTCTTAAAGTAGGATTTAGAGCAGTGTTTTCAGCTCTAGTGCCTTGTACTGACATGGGTGAATTAAGCAGCAGACTCAAAGAACTCAGATATTTGCAGTAAATCTAGGTCTGAAATTTTGTGCATCCCAGTCCATATCCCACAGGTAACTCGGGGATCGGTATTCAGTGAGGACTATCACAATTTCCAGTTTAAAGTCTGCTCTACATTTTTCGTGTTTTGCATAAACCATCCATCCAGAATCTAGGGTTTTACCACCTCTTTTAACTATGGGTTCTTATTTGGTTAAAATGTCACTCAAAGAAATAACAATTGTTGACATTATTTTGATTTAATATAAAAGCATTGCCTGATTTATAACTAGAACTTCCAATGTGAAAATATCAGGTAGGATCTTCCCGTTACATTTTCCATGTCTTTCTTTCCTTTCCTTTCCTTTTTTCTTTTCTTTCCTCCCTTCCTTCCTCTCTCTCTCTCTCAAATGTTCAAGCACTGATGTTTTTCTTCACTGTCATTACTGCAAAGAAGTATAAACAAATCAGGATAAGTAAGAAAGTTAACCATTTCTGAAACCTTGAAAAATTCAAATAAATTTCATAAATATCTTTCTTTTAAGTGGGATGTATGGTAGTCTACCTCAGAAAAATTTTAAAAATTTACCCAACAGTAACACACATTATTCAGTATTTATGATATTAAGAAGTTAGTCACTTAGACTTCCCCTGAATTCAAGGAACATTATCAATGACATTTTCATGATGGCCTTACACTTTTAATTTCCATAAGCATTTGCACTCACTCCAGAATTGTTTTCCTATCATCCTATGATAGATTATCATACTGAAAATGTCTGACAACTTTGGAAAATTGCTCTGTAGAAAGAGTTTTGGAGGTAGAGTAGTCATTGACCCTCATATGGGTTTTTGAGAAGATAAAAAATAGTATCTGGCATTAATCTGCTACCCATGTTTTAGAATTGACATGAGACTGGGAAAACATAAGCTCATGAGACTTTATTGATTGATTTAAGCCACTTCCTTAGACGAGTATATGTGTGTGCTCTGTGACGGAAAACTCCAAAGCCCTATCATGACTTATTCCTTTCTCTGACAAGGATCTAGTCTTCCAAATAATGACTGTTAACTGCTAGAAATAACTCAAATGGAAGTTATGACTGTGGGAGCAAAAAGAAATGAGAGATGTGAAATTTTAGGAAGAAAGGAGGAAGCAGATGACCACTAATTTGCATATATGTAATTTTTTATTAACTCACAAATTTACTTTTTTTTTAAATGCCAAGAAGCCATGAAAGGGCATTTGATCATTTTAACTGCCTTATTAATATGAATTCAAAAAAGAACTTTCTGTTATGAAGATAGCATAAACAGGAGTCAGGAATATATACAGAATGTAGTATACATCCCATAGACATTTTCATTTTTTTAATTTAAAATACAGCATATACTGATCCATTTTCAAAATGTTCACATAAGCTATTTTAATGGGCGACAGTAGTTAAATATCATGATCACTACATATGTGGCTGCCTCAGTAAATGTAAATATAAATGTATTTCATCAAAAAATTGGAAATTTAAAGATCGATTGATTGATTGATTTGATTTGATGGACGAGAAACACAATGACAAATAATGTCAGTGTGAAGTTATGAGATTTTGTAAGTAAATGGGATCCATGGCAGTGTTTATAGAATTCCATGAACCCTTCACAAATGCAGATGGGTAATTATTGGGAAAGAAAAGGAAACATCTGAAAAGAACCATTATGCTACTAGGTTGGTGGAGGATTGATTTCAATTACTGACACTCTAGGTAGGGCAGATGGTGTGTTTGTTGGAGAGTAAGTAAAATTCCTTTTCATTACAGCGTATTTTATTTGCATCTGATATTTCCTTTGCAAATCTTCCCTTGCCTTATACATTCTTGAAACATTTTCTTTTCTTTTTTTAATCTCAAGATCCTCCTTTCTTCAGAGTTCACTATTTCCAATATAACTCAATTATGTACCCAGATTCAGTGCCTTTCTCCGCTTAGGCCATTTGTTCTGCAAAATAAATGCAAGTTCTCTTTTATAAAATTTATAATAAATATTTGTGTAGAAATTAATCAACACAAATGATCCTGACAAAAGCTAAAACAGCACATCTTAGTCTTTCCAGAAGAATCAAATAATGTAGAACAAATACAAAATCATAAAATTTTCACCCCTTAAAGTTGGATGTGTTAAAGTAATAACCACAAAAGAGAATTCACAGTAATAAAATTTGTTAGACTAAAAAAATAAAATTTGTAAAATTTGCATGGAAAATAACTGATCCAGAAAATAATTTCAATAAAGTTGAAATTAAAATATTTTGATGCCATGCATAGAAGATTGATAATGGAAATAGTTTGGCTAAACACAGATGATTTTGGAAAATACTTGATGAAATTCTCTAATGATCTGATCTAAATGAATGTGTCCATAACCCTGAAATAAAAATGTCTTGTTGGTCCGAAAATGGAGTCTAAATGGTTGGATCAGGATGTATTTTACTCTCCGGAGCTTAACAGTTTACTTCTCCTCGGGTTACTTATATGCTTGTGGAACTCAAAGTTTAAATTTTGAGAATTAAAAAAAAAAAAAAAAGAAAAGAAAATTTAACCACGCAATCCCACTGAGGGTGTTGCATATTTTGTGGTCATTACCTTGTCCCCTCTCTCATTACTCAAAACGGGGTCTACAAAAACAGCAACATCAGCATCACCTGGGGGTTTCCAGAAATACAAAATCTCAGTCCCAGACCTAATCCGCAGAGTCAGAATCTGCATTTTTAACAAGATCCCTAGGTGATTGTATACACATTAAAATTAGAGAAGCTCTCAGCTGTTCTAATACCGCATAAGACCAGCTTCCAGCAGGAGCTTTCCCCAGATTATGTTCATTTCAGTTTATTTCAACTACAGAGTGCACAGCGACACTGCCCACCTTTGTGCTTGCACAAAGGAAGGCGTCTTTTGTTCCTCATTTGTTCTATTTTCCACTTCATTTATGAGGAGACATAAACAATGTAATTTGAAAAGAAAACCTTGTGATCTGTTTCAGAGCGGAATTTTGTAGCGAGGATATTTATAGTCTAAGAGACGCTGATGTTCTACATGTCCTCCGTGGCGGCTTCTGATGTTTTCGTTGCTAATAAGCACCCTTCCCTTGGTGTTTGGGCTTCTCAAGTGTTCTTGCTGAGGCAGCGAGGAAAAGGCAATTCAGTGCCTGTGCAGGATGTCATCCTGGTAATGAATATGATGCTAATCCTCCACCACTCTCAGCATTTATCAAATGAGAACACATACTTGAAAAACAAAAATAGAATTTGCAGCACTGAAGTCTGAACTACACTTGGGTAGCTCATTCGGAGAGCCCCCTCCACTGGTTTTGGTCACATAGCCGTTCCTCAGTATTTTCCCTCTTTTTCCATTACTTGTACGTTCTTCTGGAAGCCTGGTCAACTAACTATTTTGGTCTTCAGTCTGTTTACTCTGTTCCTGGGAAGAATGGAAAGAGCGCCATTCTGAGTCTTAAGAGGCCGGGATCAGCACTGTACCTGCTGATACTCAAAATGGTCGTTCTTTCCCTCTCTCTCAGGCTCTCTTTAGTGATAATTAGATACATGGCTTTGAAGGGCTAAGTCTTTTAGCTTTCATTTTCCTTTTCTACAAAACAAGAATTAGACTGAAAGAGATATGTATCTATCTCACACACGTATAGTTCCATGGATCTATTATTTTCCAGGTTCTTTTTAGGACAAAAGTTCCTTAAATTATCAGGGTCCAAAAGAGATGCCTTAGCTGCCATCCTAAGTTAGGGGAACTGAGTGAATGGAAGTCCAGACTCCCTGCTTCCCAGCGTGGGAGCCCTTGCACCTCTTGTACCTACTATGGTTCTTCATTAGATTTTAATTGAGAAAAGTTCCTTAGGAAACTTTTAGGAAAAGCTCTTAGGAAACTTAGGAAAAAAGCTCTTAGGAAATAAGTGTGAGACCCGATTTTCTAAGAAATTAAAATAATTGATAGTGCAAAGCACATCAAAATCACTCCCGCAGGAAAAGCAATAAAACACATATATGTGCATGGCCTCTAGTCCTCACTGTGCAGGGATGAAAATCAGAGTAGCATGGATCCTACAAAATATTTTGCATGAATTAAGCCACTGGACACCTATACAAGTTTACTTTTTGAATTTTAGGATTTCTATTTAGGTTTTATTAAAAAAAAATCACTACCTCAAAGGCTTCTTGTGATTACTTTCTCTCAGGTGTCTTTTTCTTATTTTGAGTTTTTAAATGGTTATGTTTTATGCCAATCTTCAAGTCATCACAAGCCAGAAGCATTTCGGCCCATATGGTTGGATTAGATATCCCCATGTTAGTTTCATTTTAATGCAGTTATTTTTAACTACTATTATATATTAAATACCCCTCTTGGAGTTTATACTTCTGCTCAATTCTTGCTATGGAGATTAAGAAAATCTGTTTCTAATCTATTCGTTCTGCCGAGCATTAAATGTCCTGTGATTAAAAAGCCTAGCAAGTATTTACCAAGTGTTTCTTGATCAACATTATGGGTCATTCCTCAAATCACTTCTAAATGGGTTACATTTTCATGTTCATTTTACTTAAGAAAATGTAAATGCAAGAGTAATTAAACAACTGCGTTCAAATTAAGAAACGAGGTCAGGCTAATGTTCTTGGAACTTGGAGTTTATAGTTTAGTTCCCTATTTATCCTACTGTGGTATGCTCCTGCTTCACTTAATATCACCTGCCACCTAGAGATGCAACAAATGTTTCTGAAAGGGATAGTTTTCTTTCTTTTCGGTAGTTGGAGGACAAAGGTCATATTCCAGCAACATCCTAAACATGCCTTCATCACCACACACAGTCAACTTTGAAACTCAGTCACTTATCCTTAAACAAGAAATCTGGGGTGCCTGGGTGGCTCCGTTGCTTAAGTTTTGGCTCTTGACTTTGGCTATGGCCATAATCTTAGGTTTCTGAGATGGGGCTCTTCATTCAGCGAGGAGTCTGCTTGAGACTCTCTCCCTCCAGTCAGTTAGGTGTCTGCCTTCCACTCAGGTCATAACCCCAGGGTCCTGGGATCAAGCCCTGCATCAGGCTCCGTGCTCCGTGAGGAGCCTGCTTCTTCTCTGTCTGCTGCTGACCTTGGACCCTGTTTGTGCTCACTCTCTCTCTCTCTGTGTCCAGTGAATAGATAGAATCTTAAAAAAAAAAAAAAAGACTCTTTTCCTCTCTTCTTACGCGTCCCCCACCATAAAAAAAAATAAATTGATTAAATAAAAGAAATCTGAAGTGTCTAGACAGAAAGGAAAAGCTGACTGGATAACTGTGCTTCCAAAACTAAGCAATAGTTTTTCTTTCACATTTGCTTTGGTTAAGTGAAATGAGGCCATAAGTTTACTTCATTCTTGAAAGAAATATTTCATTCTGTAATTATATCCAAATTCATATTCTCTAATAGGGAAAAACAAAAATGTCTTTCTTACAGACCTGTCATAGGTGGGAGATAAACCACCTATGCTGCATGTGAGAAAAGCTTTTCTAGAGATTCTCTGCAAACTCTTGTTAACATTAAAGGATTTGAAATGGCCATTTTCAGATTTATAGATTTTGCTGAAATTAGTTCAACCTCTGGGATCGTGAAAATATTTAGTAGTGGGAATTGAGAAGAATTTATTTCAAAACTTCTAGATGGTGACCAATTAATTATACTTCAAACAAGCCTTGATTATCCATCAACCTTTGAGTACGGTTCCACAGCTTAACTGATATATTATCTGCTCACAGTATATGTCATCAAGAAAACTTGGTGAAGAACTATAACTGTAATACAATAATTAGTTAAAAGTTCTTTGATGAGAGGGATTATTGATTAAATAAAAAATATCTGAAGAAAAGAAAGCCCAGCACAAATTGAGAAAATAGAATTCCAACCAATATGATAATTTATGTTAGCAGCTCATTTTATGGTAGCTACCAAACTAAATATCAAAGATGAATTTTATGCCTGTGAGTGAAACTGGCTTCAAATAATGAGGTAAATTAGCACACAACTTATAATTTACCTAGTGGTTCTCTATTAAGGACATTCCATTGTCAGACAAAGGGGTTCATATGTTTTTGATAACTTCCCATAGGGGTTTTCAGAGCAATTCTGAATTTAAGCGATAAAACACATCATCTTCATATAGCAAAGCTATTTGTGTGTCAGAGATGATGATGTCTCTATCATGACAGATTTTACAAATGCCGCTTAATGACTGTTTTGATCTTGACAATTTGTGTGAGATTGTAAGCATATCGTTCTGTAATCTCATTTGATGAATCGTAAGGTCACTTCCATTAAAAGTTTTTCATTACATACCACTGTTAAAATTCTTCGACCATGGTTAAAAAGGAGCTAATTGTCATCTCCAGTTAAGTTTATTTTGCCCTTTGGGTATGCGGTTTTCCTGATTAACTTTTTCTACTTTCTGGAGATCTCTGAAGGTTCAGGATAGCGAAGTTTCCTCAGATCTGGAGTCTTCAGAGCTGGGAAAACCTAGTCTACATCACAGTCCCTTCCACAAACTTGCCCTTGATACTCTATCATAAGGAATTTGGGAGACCCGTGAAATAGATGTCTATCTAATAAGACATTTAAGTATGAGATCAATGGTTGAGGTCATTGCTCTCTTTTTATTGCTAATAAATAGCAGTTGAATTGCAACTGATCAAGAAGTATTTCAGTACATTGGCTTTGGACTGCATGACTCATGTCATGGGCTGATTTAAAATTCAAGCAAGGATTCTATTAGAGTTATTTCCCTCTTACTAGGGACTTGATCTACTTCTAGTCTATAGGTAGTCTGTTGGTTTGATGTGACAGTAACATTTGATTATATACATTTGAGAATAAGTAGCAAATAGGTGTCCTAATAGTCCCTGAAGTATACTAATCTGAGACTTTAAATCTTTACAGAATTATCAAGACACTTTTATGAAGACACACTTATATGATCCCCAAGGAATGACCTCTGAACTTGTAAACAAGAGGAAATAAAAAGAAAAGGAAAGTTAGCATGGTATATAGGTAGTCTCAAATGTCTCTCTGAATTATTTTACTTTCCCCAAAAGAGAATGTCTGATAAAGGCAATACCAGGAATCTCTGGGGAGGCATGCACGGTCCACACATACTTAGTAGGGGCCAGGCAATCATTTGCGGTATTGTTGAATGATTCTGAAGATGGTTCCTCCGTCCCCCTTTACCGTCCTCACTCTGGGCGGCTCTTGTACAGGTTTTGTTGTAGCTATGTGTTCTGTTCTGATAGCTACTGATTTGGAACACATGCTATTGTAATTGGGTCGCGATCTCTGTCCTATTTCACCCCAGACCCTTGCGAGAGCTTCGGAAGACTTGGAGACATGTCAGAAGAGCTTACCAGCCTCCCGTGTTAGCCGCGCCCCACCGCAGCGCCGCAGAAATGAGCTGCAAATTCCAAGCAGCATATTGGATGTGTGATTTATTTGTTCTCTGGGCAGGTCAATTAATTATTTCACGGTGACGCCACCCTGGATTGTAAATAGAAAGAGAGAGAAAATGAATTGTCACGTTCTGTGCCTGTCTCCCTTACCACTTAGGATGACAAAAGCAGTTTCTCCCCTGAAGGCAGGTGATAACCAGAAATGGGAGGGTTGGGCTGCATCTAAAAGGGTTGGTCAGCGTAGCTCAGAGTTGCGGTTTATTTTTATTTTTATTTTTT
>PISX010007922.1:0-85592 GCA_004024625.1 Mellivora capensis | reverse complement strand
TTAAGTCAGGAAATGACAGATGCTGGCGAGGATGTGGAGAAAGGGGAACCCTCCTACACTGTTGGTGGGAATGCAAGCTGGTGCAACCGCTCTGGAAAACAGCATGGAGGTTCCTCAAAAAGTTGAAAATAGAACTACCCTATGACCCAGCAATTGCACTACTGGGTATTTACCCTAAAGATACAAACGTAGTGATCCGGAGGGGCACGTGCACCCAAATGTTTATAGCAGCCATGTCCACAATAGCCAAACTACGGAAAGAACCTAGATGTTCATCAACAGATGAATGGATAAAGATGTGGTATATATACACAATGGAATACTATGAAGCCATCAAAAGAAATGAAATCTTGCCATTTGCAATGACGTGGATGGAACTAGAGGGTATTATATGCTGAGCGAAATAAGTCAGTCGGAGAAAGACAACTATCATATGATCTCCCTAATATGAGGAAGCAGAGATGCAACATGGGAGGTTTTGTGGGTAGGAAAATAATAAATGAAACAAGATGGAACCAGGAGGGAGACAAACCATAAGTGACTCTTAATGTCAAAAAACAAACTGAGGGTTGCTGGTGGGAGGGGGATCAATAGAGGGGGGTGGGGTAATGGACATTGGGGAGGATATGTGCTATGCTGAGTGCTGTTAAGTGTGTAAACCTGGCGATTCAAGACCTGTACCCCTTGGGATAAAAATACATTATATGTTTATAAAAAAATAAAAAATTAAAAAATTTTTTAAAAATGTAAAATATGCTGCACAAAATAAAACAACGTCTAAATGAAGTACGAAAACTTCATTCACATAACATAGGAAATGATATATGTTACATATCTCTCTAAACATATTTGTAAACAGTTCCCCATTTATATTGTTTTAAACATGATTTTACATAAGAACATCTTCCATCGGGGCGCCTGGGTGGCTCAGTGGGTTAAAGCCTCTGCTTCAGCTCAGGTCATGATCCCAGGGTCCTGGGATCGAGCCCCACATCGGGCTCTCTGCTCAGTGGGGAGCCTGCATCCCTTCCTCTCTCTCTGCCTGCCTCTCTGCCTACTTGTGATCTCTGTCAAATAAATTAAAAAAAAAAATCTTAAAAAAAAAAAGGAACATCTTCCATCCACTTCTCTGTCCTATTCATTAGCATATTAACTTAGATGAACACAGAAAAAATCTGAAGTTTCTCAAAGGAATTCAAATCTGTCCAAAACTTTACATGGAAAATAGAGGAAAAAAATCTACAATCATACAAGATTGTTTACTCCAAAATTCAGAAGTTAATGAGTGTTAAGTAACACTTGAAAATTCCTCAAACTCTTTTACCAAATCATTAATTGTTACGCCAAACCAATTATGTCCTTCATGGCTTCTCAAGTATCTCAACACACCAAATGTCCTCTTGGTTATAATCATCGCACAGAATCCCAAACTTCCACATTTGGAATGTACCCTTGTAATTGTACATAAATAAATTAAAACAAATTATCGACATCGCCAAATTTAAAATTACTGAGAACCCTTTAATACCCAAGTACAATTACTGGGGCACGCGGGAGGGGCAGTCGTTTGAGGTTGTGGGATCCAGCCCTAAGTCGGTTCCACGCTCAGTGTGGAGTCTATTTCAGGGTTTTTTCTCCCTCTCCCCCCACCGGCGCCCCTCCCCACTCACACACTCTCTAAAATGAATAAAAATTTAAAAAAAAAATTATAGTTATTTTCCTGAAAAAACAAAACTTACAAAATTTTGGTTTATTCACAAAACCCAAAAACTCTTAAGTGTCACATATCTCCTGAAACTAAGAGTTCTGTGTGCAACAAAGAAGCAGTGAGGTCTTAGACATAATGCAGCCTTAGCTACAGCAATCCGAAACATTCTTTCCAAGACACTGCAAGGTAGTACCCAAACCTGCACACAAACTCACACGTGCGCATACATGGCCTTTCCCACGTTCCACAAGGGAGGAAGGACAGACACCCAGAGAGTCAGCACTCCTCCTTCTCAAGGATTAATTGCACTGTCGCTTAATAAGGCGTCCTATAAGAATATACTATTAGTACTGCCAGAATTATACATATTATACCTTTCCAAACACCTTAATTACAGACTTCCCAATATTAACCACATTTTTTTAGTAATAAGATTTTATTTATTTTTCAGAGAGCCAGAAGGAGCACAAGCAAGAGGAGTGACAAGTAGAGGGAGAAGGAGGCTCCCCGCTGAGCAGGAAGCAGGACACAGAACTCGATTCCAGGACCCTGAGATCATGACCTGAGCCAAAGTCAGACACTTAAGGAACTGAGCCACCCAGGCGTCCCAACCACATTCTTAACAGTAACAAGAGCAATCACCTATTAGGGTGCTTTTGTTTTATTTGTGGGGAGGGAAATTACCAAGCTCTGTTCTGAGTGCCTACATACAACTTATCCAATATGAATTACCTACATACAACTTATCCAACCTAACCGTTTCACAAGCCATCTGACAATGATAACCTGCCGCACACGGACTCCAAGTCGACTCCCCCAAGACCTCCCGGCCCGCGAGCAGCAGTCAGCACCGGACCCGGGCTGTCTGAGGGAAGCCCACACGCTGCCCCTGAGCGCGGGATCTTCAGCGCTGCTTCTCTCTGTCTTATAAACTATAATTCACTTATTATTCCTTATTTCATAAGTCTGCTGCATTATTTTTTGTTTTTTAACTAAAAATCCCCCTGCCAAAATAAGGAACTCAAAGATGAAGTGTATTTTATTTCCAAGTTTATGAAACAACACAGAGTATCACAGAAAAAAAGTGCAGAAATTGAGAGTTAAAACTCTGGGCCTACTCTAGGCTCTGCAATGAAGATGGACATGGGCCCTGGCTCCGTTCTTAGCAGTGACAGGCAGGACCACCTGACGCTACCCATACCGACATTACCCAAAAGACTACAACTGTACCACGGATAAGCTATACGATGAGGACTGCCGTAACCAGTGAAATGATAACCAGAAGGGAATCGGAACAAACCATGCTACGTGGGTTCAGGATGGCTACAGGGAAGGGAGGGGAGGAAGGGAGGGAGGGAAGGAAGGAAGGGTGGCTGGGACAAGAAGACCAACCACAAGCCACACTTACTGAAAACTCTCCCAAAGATCTGAACAGGAACCCTTTGCCTGGAGCTACCTCAACTCTTCTGAAGGCGGCAAAACAAAACAGTAACCCTCTCTTACCGTTAGGTATCATCATCGGACTGGAAAGTGTTAATAGGGTCAACAGAAATTAAAGAACACACAGTGCCCTGGGAGGCAGCGCAGAGCAAGGCTTGGGACACACACGTCCCGGGGCTGCGTCCGGCCAGGACCCGACAGAGGAGGACACCATCTCAGCCCTGGTGCTGGAGATTGTGTGACAGGCAGTGTGGCCAGGGCTGACCAGAATGCCGGGAGCCCAGAGAGCCCTCAGCAACTCTCCACTGACTTTAGGGCAATGAGGAAAAACAAGATCCCTCCCCAGAACTCAGCACACGCGCCCTGCGTTGCACTGGTTAACAAGACTCTCTGAGTCTCAGCCCCAACTTTCCAGGATAGGAAGACACTCCTCACAGGCCCACAAAGGTATTAGAAATTACACACTAACACAGTTTACCGTTTTGTTGACAAGAGCACTGTCCGTCAAGCAGAGCAGTGAGTGTTTACATGGATTTCTCATATACGAAGTATTACTAACCTCAATTTCCAAGAAAGAAAACTGGGGTATAATGGAATTACACCTAGCAATGGTTAGAGGAAAACCTATCTATATATGGCAGATAGAAGCCTAAACTCAAGTGTTGAGATATTGCAAAAAACATATTAAAGTCTCAATAAATGATTGCTATTAATAAATTAAGAGTCTCTTCTTACCCAAGCATATAATTCTGGTATCGTCCTTATTGATTAAATGTGCAGAAGCTAAAATACATGAGTATGTTTATGTCAAGGAATAAAACACCAATCAATAAATCCCCCAAACAAGGATTTCCACTTTTATATGAAATTTGTCTTCAAATTTCTTCCATGTTATTTTATGTTAATCTATAACACAGTAACATGAAATTCAGTGGATGTCAGTAAGGGACTGGTGACCAGCCCCTCATTTTAATTGTGTCTGCAAGGGATGAATGGCCAAGTCCAGGGGAATGAGAAAACAGCAGACTCAAAGTTCCATCCGAGATTACTGTTTCCCAAGACACACTCTTCGGTGATCTCCAGTAGAGAACCTGCCAGTACACAGTGCTGAGCCATCCAACACCACTATTTCCAAGACTCAGTAAAGGCACTCCTGATTTCATGGAAACTTGGGGGTAGAAGGGTGCTTTTTAATTTACTGCTTTTAAAATATTATTTGGTAAACAAGAATACTGAAGTTGGAATTTGCGTGAAAATTAATTGAAACTGGCCATGGATATTTGCTATGTATACAGGAAACCAACACATATTGGGCTATTTATAAATAAGAGCCCAAAGCTGAGATTTTAAAATGATACAATCTACTTTTGAGCTAATTTGGCATGAACACACCATTATGAGATAGATTCGTACAGACAAGGGGTAATCTGTATCTTGTACCAAGGTTTACATATAGTTAAGATAGATATCTTTTGTGGAACACAATTATGCAAAAAAATTAGAACACAATAGAAGACATTTAATAATAAAATCTTATAGAACAGAATTTAATCTTTATTTAATGATTCAGTAGGCATATCAAAAACATGCAGTGCTTCGGGGAGATAATCATCATCATCAATTATGGCTGCATTGGAGAGATACAGAAGTGTCAATTAATAAGAGTTCTGGCTGAATTACTTCCCTATAACAATTTATAATAAACTGAGTGAACCAACTGAAATAAACACTCAAGAAATTTTATAATGATAAAGTCAGGATTATTTTCTTTCCCCTTTTAAATTCCCTAATCATCTAAAATAAGATGTGTTAACAAAGTTATTCAAGTTATAGGCAGCAAGAGGAAGGTGAATTAGAAAAAGAAAGAATATCCTCACAACAAAAACAGGTTGTCTATCCCATTCAGGAAATAGGTAGACACGTTGTTGGCTGTAGACCGAACCATGTAGCACATTAGGCAGAAGCAGAGCACTCTTTCTGTCTCTCATTAGAAATTAAGTGCAAATGAAGACGATGTGTACAAGTGCAAGGCTGGCAAGGGGAACGATGCTGGCACCCTGCACCAGGACAACATGGCTAGATCAAACCACATTCCCCAGAATTCCATTCCCGGGATGTATCTAGTTAGGAGATGTATCCAGTTAGGAGAGGCCATAAGAGAAATTCTGGTAGGACATACAGAAGGCAAAGGTAAAGCAATGCTCCTTGTGTTGTAATCGACCTCCTGGGTCATCTGTCATAAAGCAACAACAAACGCCACTCTCCATGACCTGGCAGTCCTCCGTCAGCTTCTCTAACTATTAGACCAACAGGGTAAGTTTGGGCAACTAATGAAGAAAGTAGCATTTGCATAAACTCATGTCTCTCATCAATGTCAGGGACTATGAAAACATCGAAGGAATTTGGTCTATCCTCATCAGGCCCAATTTATTTGTGGGTTCCCTTACTCAGTACTCCCCCCACTTTGCATCCTTCTCACTTCTCAACTGTCTGCCTGCCCTATAGACAGATTTCAAGTTCCAACGTCAAATACAATGAAACACCTTACAGAGACTGGCTGAAACTGACCCCACGGTTGTATAAGGCCAAATCCCTGTAACAAATCACTTAGCTATGTTCATACAACCACGTACATGTACATATACATACACATGCGAACGTACACACAGATAGATAGATAGATGTAAACTGGAATGAATATATACATTCATACACACACATATATCTATACACGTGTGTACATATATCACTGGTTCTAAATAGCTTATTGATTCCGAATTCACCACATGGAGTGACAGGGATTGACCCTTCACACCCGAAACCACCAAAAAAATAAACAACATATGTGAAATAATAATTTTTAGGACATGGAACATCAGGCAAAGAAAATGAACTCAGAGAGACCGTTCTCTGACGGTGGAACAGGGTGGGAAAATGCGGCTGGAAAGGAGCAGACCGATGAGCAACAACTCATCAGACGAGCTGAGACAGACTGAGACGACACGACGACCAAGCAACTGGAATTCACAGGAGAGAGTAACTGAGAGGAGAGACCTACATACACAGCGAGAAGTCGAGATCAGCAGAGAGAGTGCAGGGAACATGCACTTAGTTACCGATCAAGTTGCATGTCTGAAGAAACTTCACAATGGTGTGGTCAAGAAAAGACAGAAAACATTAGAGGAAACAGTAGTCATCAGTGCTCATCCAGGGCCAGCCTTGAGAACCTGATGACTCATGCATGGGGCATACAGAAAGGCCCACCTTGGCAACAGAGAGTAGCCACAGACCAAGCACTATTCCAATTCTGCACAAAAGTGATGAACAAAATATCAAACTTTTTCCAAATGAATTAACTACAACCCAGAACAAAGCTCAAGGATATTTACTAACATAAAAAATAAGTAGGAGCAACAAAGTAAAATTTATAATGTCCAGGAAAAAATGAAAAATTACCAGTCTTACAAGAAGTAGGAAAATAGGACCCATAATAATAAGGACAAAACTCAATCAACTAAATGCAGAACAGACAATATATTAAAATCAGCACAAAAGGATATCAAAATACTCACTATGATACATGCCAAATGACCAAAACCTTAAGTAGAAAGATGGAAGATAGAAAAAAGACCCAAAGCAAACATTTAGAGATTAAAAACTAGAAGAAATAAATTCACTTAGATGAAATTAAGGATAGATTTACACACAAAATAGTGAGCCTGAAGAAATCAAAATTTAAAAAATTAAAATAACAGCACAGAAAGAAAATTTGTAAAACTGAAAACAGAATTAGTTGTCAATTTCAAGTAACATAACTGGAATACCCAAAATGCAGTGTGGGAGGAGGAGAGTAACTGAATAGTTGCCAAAAATTTCCCAAATTTGAGGAAAGCGATGAACCCACAGACACAAAAAGCCCAATAAACTATAATTAAAGCAAACTATAAAGAAAACCAATGATGAAGAAAAAATCTTAAATGTAGACAGAAAAAAGAGAGACATTGTGTCCACAGGACCAAAAATAAGAATGATGGCAGATTTACAGACAAAATACAAGTGAGGAACAAAGACCAAAAGAAATGGTAATTATCTTCAGCTTATACTTTTCACCATTTATAAAAATTACCTCAAAATGAATTATAGGCCTAAATGTAAAACCTAAGACTATACCTCTTCTAGAAGAAAACATAAGAGAAAATCTTTGTGATCTTGAGAGAAAAGACTTCTTGGATATTACAACAAAAAAGGACACGTAAACAAATAATATAAATTTAACAATATCAACATATAAAAATTCTCCTTTAAAGAAAATAAAGTCACAGAAATAGCAGAAAATAGCTACATAACAAATATTTGATAAAGGACTTATAGCTAGAAAATATTTTTTTTAAAGCCCTCAAATCTAAAAATGAGGAGGAAAAAAATTTATTAAGGGTAAAAGATTTCGATAGATTCTTCACCAAAGAAAAAACTGTGGATGACAAAAAAAGCTCACTAGAAGATGCTCAACATCATCAGAGAAACACAAACTAGAACCACAGTGAGACACCTCTACTTATCTAAAAGGAACGGCTAAAATTAACAAACTGACACCACCAAATGTTCGATGAGTACGTCCAACAACAGAACCGTAACTCACTCCTGATGGGAATATAAGCTGCTCCTAATACTCTGGGAAACACACACCTATAATAACCTAAAGCCAGTCCACTCATAGGTACTGACCCAAGAAAAATCAAAGGCTTTTCCATACAAAAACTAGTATATAAATGGTCTTAACAGCATAATTTTAAATACCCAGAAACTGGACATAACTCAGATGGCCATCGGAAGAGAAATGGATAAATAACTGGATAAAGAGAAATGTTAATTCTACTCAGCAACAGAAAGAGATCATCCATCAATACACAAAGCAACACTGAAGAAATATGAAAATAGCTCTGCTGACAAAAGGGCCTGGACAAGAGACGAAAAACTACCATCCCGCTCACACCGAGTTGTAGCAAATGCACGCTGAGCACCAGGGGCGGGAAGCCCACTGCTGGCCATCGGGGGATGGAAGGGAGGGGCAAGAATTAAGGGCTCCAGAGGAAAACAGGAAACTTCAGCAGTAGTGGAAAAGTCCATTATCTTTTTGGAGGTATTCATCGCATAGAAATAGACACGTGGGTTTATCTTCCAAAACTTACCAAATTGCGTATTTTAAATGCATTAAATTTTTTTTTGTTTAGGTCATGTTAAAGATGACATTCTAAAAGAAGTGTATTTCATAAGATACATTCATGAACAAGTCAGAAAATGTGAGTATTTCAACCACTATGTACTCCTAAGAACCACATTTTTTACTGTTAGTCCTTCTCCTTCTCCCTTTCATTGCCTTTATGGTTCTCTGACTTGGAAAAACTTGGGAGTTTTTAAGTCACAGAGAACAAGGAAAACTGGTGCAGCGCACACACAGCCACTCTTTGGTTCAGCTACACCTCAAGACCTCAAGACGGAGGCTGTGCTGCCAGGACACACAGCAGACATCCTACTGCAGGAACAACGGAGAATATGCAAGCAATTGCTAAGAAAAGCCTGAGGTTTAGGAATTGCAGCAAAAAGTTAAAAAAAAAAAAATACACACTGTAAGTAAGCAGCTTCTGTGGTACTTCAGGAACTGGAACTGTCTCATATTATGATAAAGGAGAGCAATTCTAAACAAAGAGCAGCAATTTGAAGTTTGGAAAAGCTCTATACAAAAAAATATACACAGCACAATTTGATGAAAACATGGTTTTTGGGTTTCCTATTTTACTAAGTATCATTTATATATATACTGGTATATGATTTGAATATAGCAGGATTTGTAAAGGTATGTATCTGCAAATGTACTGTGTGCAGATAGGTTAAAAACAACACAATTAGTAAGAATGTAGTAAGTTCAAGAAATGAATGTGAATTTCATAAAACCTTAAAATCACAAGCACAAAAAGCACTCAGCTGCTTCCTGAAGTTACAAATATTACCAGTGGCAACCAGCCTGAACAGCAGAAGATGCAAAAGTGTAAGATCTAAGTTTATAGGCTTGATATGTTACAGTCTACATTACATTAAAGGGGAGAACATGTATTTGTGAGTGACATAAGACATGTCACTACTATTAGCAAGCTCTTCCACGTAAGCACTACTCAAAAACTTCTTTGTACAATGTGAATTTTATATCTTGTTGTATTCAAACCAATCAATAAATAATTTCTGAGAAAATCCTATGAACAAAAAACTGCTAAGGGGTATTGGAAAAGGCCAAAATAAGATAAATATTCATGATCTAGAAGGAGAAAATATATAACCACTTTACACAAGAAAGGTTCTAAAGAGGTAGCACAACATGTATATGTTTTTATCATCCCATTGAATCTATCAACTTTACAGTAAATAATTTATAATGCCTATAATTATATTAATGTCCCAATATTAAATTAAGTTGATATATAATATAACCTATTAAAATACAAAAATTGAAAAGTTCAATATACCACTCTAATAAATGTCAACTAAAATAAAGAGAAAATAATTTAAGGGGCTCCTGGGTGGCTCAGTTGGCTCAGGTCATGACCTAAGGGTCCTGGGATAGAATATCCTGTCGTGTCCAGCTCACTGCTGGGCAGGAAGGCTGCTTCTCCCTCTGCCCCTCCCCCAGCTTCAGGCGCATGGGCCCAAGCTTTCTCTCTCTCTCTTTCAAATAAGTAAAATCTTTAAAGAGAGAGAAAATCACTTAAAATAATTTCTATTTCAACACAAATAATTGGGTAGTAATGTACTGAAAGGCCTAATGAAGTTTTCAGAAGCTTCCGAATACACATACAATCACCAAATGATTTGAGAGACTTCCAGAAAGGTAAAGTAAAGACCTCCAAATATCTTCTCCCTAAAAGCAATGAGGATATGGGAAAATTCAACTTTTTAAGAACTCTGAAAGTTAATGTAACACACTATAAGGAATGTATATTCATGAAAATCCCTGGATATTGTTAAGGACAGTGAGCTCTGTGGTGCTTTAACGGGTCCCAGTTCATGCCCATTCACCATAGAGCCCTGAGACCCTCGCGAACCAAGAAAAGCACGACATGATAGCCATGAAAAAAACCTGCAGCCCAGAAGCCATGAGAGGGGTAAACAGGTTTAGAATTCACCAAAAGCCCAATTATCAGAGATGTTCCACTAACTGACAAGATCTATTCTCAGGGCTTGTCTTTACTGGACCTGACGTACAACCCCGTCTTTGTGAGGAATGCGTAGCCTGAGCAAATTTCGGGGGAGAGGGGACAGAGGGAAAATGCAGTACCAACATGTTTAAGATCACAGTCGCTTGAGAGTGATACCATTTGACACTACCAAGATGTTAACCAATACAACTTCTTTAAGAGGAAAAACTGGAGGATGAAATATACTTTGGGAGCTTGTATACCAACACATACACAAAAATGGAGATATGCAAAGTAACAGAAAAATACTGTATAAATGAAGGGAAAAACATAGTCAACAGAAAATATTTCTAAGAAATCCCAGATGATGGAGTTACTAGACAAAGAGTAAATCAACTAATATTAATATATACAATGAAAGGGGGAACTAGGTGGCACAGTCAGTTAGTTTAGAATTGTGGTACAGTTCTAATGGTGAGCATCCAACTCTTGATTTCAGCTCAGGTCATGATCTCAGGGTTGTGAGATCAAGCCCCACATTAGCACGGAGTCTGCTTCAGATTCTCTTACCCATTCCCTCTGCCCCTCCTGCTCATGCTCTCTCTCTCAAATAATAAATAAATCTTGAAAAAAATCAATAAAAAATAAAAATATACATACAAATAAAGGGAAGAGGATTATAACTCAGCAAACACATCAAGAAAGAGAATATTAAATACACACACACACACACACACACACACATATACATACATACATACATACATACATACAATTCTACAGTTAAAAAATAAAGTAACTCAATGAAAGTTCACCACAGGGGCTGAATAACAGATATGAACTGGAGAAGATCATTATCAGTGAACATCGAGAAGGTGAACACAAAGTAGAGGAGAAAAAGGAGGAGGAACTGGAGAAGAAGGGAGAGGGGGAAAAGGGAGGGAGGAAGAACGAGGAAAAACCTCCAAAAACCACAGGGCACCGTCAAATGTACCAAAATATTCAAGGTGGGATTTCTAAAAGAAAGAGCAAGAAAGGAACAGGGAAAAAATTCAAGGAATAATGGCTAGAAACTTTACCAATGATCAGTCTGCACATCCAAGAACCTCAACAAACACCAAGTAGGATAAATTCAAAGAAACCCATACCTAGACACAACAGAGCCAAACAGAAGGAAAGGATCCAGAAAACAGTAACAGAAAGGCTGTTCTTCCATTTCAAGGTATGCTCAGTAAGACTGTCAGCAGACTTCACGTTGGAAACTATCCAATTCAGAAGGCAGTGGGATAACATATTCAAAGTACAGGAAAAAGAAAATGAATGTCAACAAAGATTTCTGTATCAACAAAAATATATAAATAAAAAAAGAAAATAAAGATATATCCAGATTAACAAAAGCAAAAGAATTCACAATTAGAACTGTACCACAATTCTAAAGGTACTACCTCAGGCTAAAATTGAAGAACAGTAGACAGAAATTCAATTCCATGTGAAGAAATGAAAACCACTGGTAAAGATAACTGCAAAGACCAATAACAGAGAGTTCACAGATTTCTCCTTTTTATGATTCTTTTTTTCTCTTTGATTAAAAGACAGCTGCATAAAGCAATAATTATAAATCTGTATTTATCAACACATAAGCAGAAAAATGTAATTGGTATAAAAGTAACACAATGTAGGGAGAAGGAAATGAAGCTATAAAGGGAGCAAAGCATTAGTACAGTATCAAAATGAAGTCTGTAGTCATCGAAGCTAGAGTGTTATATGTTGAAATATTAATTGTCATCCCCAGGTAATAATTACATATATGACAGATTATACTACATAATAATATAATTAATTATAATAATGTAATTAATATAGTCATAATTAACATCTATGTCCTTATGTGTGTGTACACATACATATGCATTACATGTATGTATGAATCAAAAAAGCAACTTTAAAAGGTAAACAAAATACATAACACAACGTAGTAACAGTGAAATAGAAGAACAAAAATGAAGTAAGGACATGTAGAAATCAAACAGCAAAATGGCAGATGTTAGCTGTATCGTACCAGTAATCACGTGAAATGTAAGTGGGCAATGCTCCAACTAAAAGGCAGAGACTGACAAAACGGGTTTTTGTAACATGATCCAGCTATATCTTCTCAAAACTGACAAACATTAAGCTCAAAGATTCAAATTGGTTGAAAGTAGAAGGACAGAAAAAATACACCATGTGCTTATTAACCTAAAGGGGTTGCCACAGTTATTCTACTAACCAGACAAAACAAAGTTTAACACACTGATTGTTACTGGAGATCAGAAAAGGATGTTTTATGCTGAAGAGGTCAATCCATCAGTAAGGCAGGATTATTATAAATACATAAGGCCCTAACCCCAGAGCCCTCAACTACATCAAGTGAAAACTGAAAGAACTGAAGGCAAAGAAGAAAAATTCAGAAATACGAGTTGAGGACATTACATCCCATTTTCAATAACGAAAACAATTAGGTAGAGGATAAAAAGGGGAAAGAGAAAACTCAAGAAAATACATAAACTAACCAGAACAAATGTCCATACAACATGTCACATAAAAACAATCTCAAGTGTATACCGCACACTCCCCAGGAGTGGCCCTATGTTAGGACATAAAACAAGGCTCCATACTTCTGCCAGGAGTGAAACACAGAGTACTTTTATTTCCTTTATCCACATGTAAAGACACTAGAATTCTATAAAAAGGGAAATTTAGGAAATTAACAAATATGTGGAAATTAAATAACATACTAGTAAGTAAATAATGGATCCTTAGAATAAATAACAAAATAAACTTGAAAACACTTTGAGATGAATGGAAACAAAAACAAGACATACCAAAAGTTATGGGAAACAGCTAACGCCGTAGGGAGAGAAAAATTTATAGCTCTAAACATCTGTATTTCAAATGAAGAAAGTCTCAAATCAACAACCTAACTATTCATGTTAAGAACGTTTAAAAAAAAAAAAAGTAAAAAAACCCACAACCCAATACAAGCAGGCAGAAGAAAATAAAAACAAGAGCATATTAATGAAATAGAAAAATAGCCAAAATCAACAAAATCAAAGATTAGTTCTTTGAAAATATCATCAAAACTGACAAACTGTTAGTTTAAACAATGGGGAGGGGTAAGAAAGGCTCAAATGATTAGGTCAGGAATGAAAAGGGGAGCATTACCACTGATCTTACACAGGAAAAGGGAACAAAAAGAAATACCATGAACAAATGTGTCCCACCAAATCAGACACACTAGCGAAAATGGACACACCCCTCAAAAGAACAAACATGGGACACTGGGAAAAAGAAATTAAGTAATCCGAACAGACCCATCATTACAAGTAAAGAAACTGAAGTATTTTGGACAAGGAAAGTTCAGGTTTCGATGACTCCACCAGTGAATTCTACCAAACATTTAAAAAAGAATTAAAACAAATCCTTTACAACTCCTCCAAAAACAGAAAAGGAATCTACTCAAACACTTCCCAACAGAATCTGCGAGGCCAGTATGACTCTGATACAAAAGTAAGACGAAGACATAATCCTTTATGAACATGAAAGAATTACTTTCAACAAAATACTAACAAACTGAAAACCAGCAATGTGTGGAAATTAAGTATGTTTACCAAAAAGGATTTATTGAAGAATGCAAGTTTGGCTAAACAGACAGAAATCAATAAATATAATATATGGTATTAACAAAATAAAGCAACGAACCACATGATCCCAGGGCTGGGTTATCTGGCTATGCCAGAAAGAAGAAAATGCTCAGAGAATGACAGAGACACATCGAAAGAACACAGAAGACAACAGCAACAGTCTTGCTTCTGTTGACCAATAGGGAGTAACACGAGCCCCATGTGAGGGACGGAAACGATTCCTACGAAATTGAAAAAATCCAAATGTGCACAGGAGCACAAGCAAAAACCAACAAAACAAACATAAACTTAAAAACTTCTTCCAACAAATGTAGGAGCAACACGCATGTTACAAAACACCATGAACGTACTCTTCAAAGGTTAAAGTGTTGTCTTTCTTCTCGCAATAGACAGAGAGTTGATTTTATATTAACAATATTTTACTTTACTTGATGAATTTTGGCCTCTGTTTTGCTTCAGAAAACTGCAATAGAGAGGCGACAGAATTTCATACTCATCTAATTTGTAGAGATGGGAATAAGTGGCCTTATTTCTCCAATTCCTTATTCTCATAATAATTTAATTTTCTTTCCCTACAGTATTTAAGGAAAAAATAATGGTTTTTATTCCTTGGACTTTTAATCCCCCAATAAAGATTAAGACTTGTGCTTACTGTGGTTGACTTTCAACCACAACAATCTGCTGAAAGGTTTGTGGAGGCCCTTGTGATCACAGCAGCACTACTCCTGACGTTTAAGTGAAAATTAATCCTAAAACAATAGTTCTGCAACATGCAGGACAGCACCTCAAACACCACAGCTGCGAAACCATCAGACATCCCCGCTTCATTTCTTCGGTTTCTCTCTCTGCAGCTGGACATTCTTCCCCAGGGATGGCAAGGATAGTAGGATGTCCGCCGAAGGCGCGGCAGTTCGTTTCTGTCCTCGTCTACGAAGTACACACCCCTCACACCAACAACACAGACCACGAGCAAAGACGGCACCGTGATCTTAAAAAGCTGGGGCAGACTGCTGGGATGACGCAGGCCACAGTCAACAAGGACAGCTAAAGCAGTGCTTCCTGGTCAAGAGGGAGAGAGGGGCATGAAGGAAGGTAGGATAAGGGACGGGTAACGGAGGTAAGGTCGGCCCGGCTGCCCCGAGAGGCAGGAGAGATGTGCACGCGCGGAGCCCAGATATGCTGACGGCGGCGTAGAATATT
This sequence comes from Mellivora capensis, assembly GCA_004024625.1. NCBI lineage: Eukaryota > Metazoa > Chordata > Mammalia > Carnivora > Mustelidae > Mellivora > Mellivora capensis. Next base: position 70,377 of record PISX010007922.1, on the reverse strand, counting down.
CCGCGAAGGAAAACTGACGGAGATGGAAGCTATTTTGCATGGTACAGTGGCGATGGCTAACAAATGAGGGTACTGCCGGCTGCCTGTTAGTCCCCTGCCTCATCTGCCACCCCTAATGACAGCAGCCACCTGCTGTTTTATTGTCACAGCTGGAGCCGGTTCACACGCCTTGGTGCTGAGCTCTGCCCATGAGCACCACGCTCTCTCCTCGCCTCATTACTTTGATGAACTTTTTATGGCCAGCACCCATGAAGACCTCATCTAGGACTCTGCGACACGGGCCGGCTTCAGGGAGCACTTCCCGGGACACAAGGGGATAATACACGGTGACACCAAGGCCGTCTCGTCTATGTCTGTCAGCTACTGCCAGAGTGACTGCACGGGACTTTGACACCACGGGGCCCACAACAGGTAAAAATGCCCAGAAATTCTCATGCTTCATAACGTTCTTTACTCCTTAGTGCAATGTAAAGATCGCAAGATACCGCCATAAGGAAGGTTTTTAATGGTACATGTTATTATAGAAAACCTAATGTACTGCTCATAATTACTGCCATAAAATTAAAATTCCTTTCATTTTCTATAAATTGAAAGCCATAGGGCCAAGTTTTCTTCTTTTGCCTTTAAAGTAAAAAGGGATAAAAACAAAAATGGAATCAAAACCTTCTTTGTATCAATATATACTATTTTAAACAAAATCCATTAGTTGTTTTTAATGTTTTTAATAAATAAAATACAACAATGATACAACAGCTGATTTCAGGCTAAATCTGCCATGTATAATTTTGATGCTAAGAAGGATATGTTCAATTAATGATGTCTTAAATACCAAGAGACTTTACAAGCTTTTTCTGATAGTTGCTGGCCAAACATACACAGAAATTATCAAAGAGTTCACTATTTATAGAGGGAAGAACTTTGGGATGATTTTAAAATTTTAGTGACATTAAAACAAAGTGACCCAATCTCAAAACTTACCGTATGAAAATTACTGAAAATCAACTTTGTATTTATAAACACTCATGTCTGATAATAATAGTTTAACCTAGAAAAAGAAACTCTTTACAGCATTTAAATATTTCAACATATCCTCATCTACATACACATGCACACTGGTAGTATTTTGAAAATACTCAAACATCATCAAGTAATATTTAATTTTCTAATGCCTAAAAACTAGAATATATATTTTTTTGGTGGCATCCCAGCTAGCACACCTGACAAACTATGCAATGTTAGCAGCCATTAAGTGTTACTTAAACTTATTTAAAATTCTCCCTACAGGGGCGCCTGGGTGGCTCGGTGGGTTAAGCCGCTGCCTTCGGCTCAGGTTTTGATCTCGAGGTCCTGGGATCGAGCCCCGCATCGGGTTCTCTGCGCAGCGGGGAACCTGCTTCACTCTCTCTCTGCCTGCCTCTCTGCCTACTTGTGATCTCTGCCTGTCGAATAAATAAATAAATTAATTAAAAAAATAAAAAAAATTTCTCCCTACAAATATATGTTTGTATATAAATATAAAAGTGACTTCTTTCAGGTTACTTCCTCCTCAAAGTAGATATGTAGTCTACTTTTCTCAGTCTCACTATGAAACTCCCATTCATTGTTAATTTTCAAAATACTGATGTTCCACTTAAAAGATAACATGAATTTAACTCATATTCACAAGCATGAACATTGTTCTGGACTTTGTGTCGCCAAATGAGGACCAAACTCGGTACTTGTTATGTGCTCTGTATTGCCAAACAGTACAAAGGTAATGATTTTCCACTACGTAAGTTGACAAACCACATGTTTCCACATACAAAACTTTCTTAGAAATATTTTCGAGAGGCTTACCTAAATACAAAATTTTTTTAAGTTATTAGTAAAAAAGGATGTGTCATAAATTTATAAATCGGCAAAAACTAATCTCCTCATTTCACTTTTAAGTCAACCAGGTAATTTTTTAAAAATAAGGATAATAAAAGATTATCACAAGAAGAAATGCTTGCATTTTAAGTGCATTTACAACTGACTAGGAGTACCATGATGTAATATACACGTGCCAGGTATATAAGGCAGAATCACTTGTTTTTAATTTATTAAGCCCAGATACTTTTCTTTGGCAATCTAATAAAAGGCCAAACTTAGTCTGTGGAACTTAACTTTAGAAATAAAACAGTACTCAATGGTTGTAACTTTATGACATTTAACCTCTTATCAATCAAGTAAATATGAAAAAATAATTTACCCAATTTCACACACTGTCCCTTTTTCAGGCAAATATTCTGAACTGAGTCTGTATGAAGAATGCTATGAAATTCCCACCAGTAAATGAGTGGATGCCCGGTGACTTTAATGAAATCGGGGTCGTGTTTTCTGTTTCAGTGGGTAAGTATTCAGTTACTGATGCTATGTGTCTCTATGCAAGATGAAGTAAAAAAAGAATCCACTACGTGAATGAAAAAAGACTAGAAATGGATGTGAACGAGAAATGCGTTACATACTTCAGCTGCAGTGATGCACCAACTGCTAAACACACACGGGTACTGCGGCTGCTCGCGCACGATGGAGCTGGCCGAGCTCCAGCCTTCTCTGGAGCGGGAACCCGAGCGAAGGGGTCGAGCCAGGCAGCGTGGTATGGGAGGGGACGCGAACCACAGACTAGTTTCCTGAACCAGACAAAACTGACGCCTGACTACTCTAAATGCTTCCTTATATGTAACTGCTCTTCCTCAAAACTGGCTGTGTTTGGGTTTTTTCAAAGGAACTGATGGAGAAAGTGTGTTGAAGTAACTAACGCAAAAACGACCCTGTGTGTTCCATTCCTAAGAACAGTGGAGAATAATAATACAAACCATGTACATTCCTTTACTAAGAACAGGGGAGAACAAGAATACAGTTTAAAGCAAAGCAGTAAGTCTGTGATCCACAATATCAAATAATTATGTCTGCAAAGAACACTGGAATAGGAAAGATGTCATATTTTAACAGCACTTAAATCTTACAGTGTTTCCTATGTCCTTTATTATATCTGATGTTGACAACTATCCTGTAAAATCAACAGTAATTTTTTATTGGCTAATAGGAAGTTAGCAATTTTGAGTTCCCTTTGTCAAAATCAGACAAATTTCCATATAATAGTTTATTTTTCCATAACACCATTAAAATAACTTACCAGTATCCAAAAAGACATAATTAGTCATATAATCCTAGATGAGTTTCTTTCATTCACCTCCTGGGTGTCCATTTATGATTCTCCAAAAGTGTTACAGACTGAATGTTTGTGCCCTCCCCAAACTCACATGCTGAAGTCTAACCCTCACAGAATTGGGACCTGCGGTGGTTGGGAGGTAACTGGTCATGAGGGTGTAGCCCTCATGAATGGGATTAGTGCCCTTATTAAAAAAAATAACCCGGCCCACAGAACTGCCTCATCCCTTATGCCAGAAGCATAGGAAGAAAACAGTCTATGAACCAAGAAGCTTTCACCAAACACCAAATCTGCAGGCGCCTGGACCTTGGACCTGCAGCCTCCAGCGCTATGAGGAATCACCCAGGCTCCGCTACTCGGCTACAGCAGCCCAGTCACACCGAGGCAACAAAGTAACCAATTATTGTATTGCCTTTTAAAATCTGAACTTAAGAAATGTTTTCTTTAAATAATACTTTAAATTGAGCAAAGAACACATGTAAACAACGTAAGTATGGAGAAGAATATCTGTGAGATCTTCCCTAACCTCATCTCACTGTCTACTGTCTGAAAATACGTATAAGCTGAATAATTCTGTCATTCCCTCACTTGATTTTGTAGTTTTACAACATATGTCCATGTCCTTTATATAATCTAATAAATATTATATCATTGTAATGTAACAATATGTTTTATAGTATAAAATTATATAATAAATACTATATTGCTTAATTTGGCTTATTTTTTAACTTTTCAAAAACGGGATCATATCATGGTAATAAACAGACATTTGAGTTGTTTCCAATTTTTCCTGATTCCTAGACACAAATTTTGCTTTTTACATAGTCTCTACTGCAGCAAAAACTTCTATGTTGAATCTATCAGCTTCCAAGTGCTCTGGTTGTATCCATATTCTCATTTTCTCTCCTATAAAAACCTGTATGTCTACAAACAAGAATAGTAACTACATTTCCATTATTCAAAAATTAAATACATTCAAAAACAACAGGCAACATATCTATAGTCAAATTTATTTAAAGTGTTAGTAAATATTATCTAAAACTTCATTTGAACCTTGGGGAAGAAATAACTTCTTCCCACTCCAGACAGAGTACTGAACATCCAAAGAGACAGGAGGACTGCAGTCCACACCGCTGTGTGTGGTCTGACCCAACCATGGTCTCCACACTCGGGAGGACGGAGTTCGTCCACTGCTCTGCAGGACAGCCATGGCCCGCAGCCTGCCACACAGAAGACGACCACATGCTAAAAGGCAGGGGCAGTTGAGGAGATTGGCCCAGGAAACTGAGAAGAAGGGACTGTAACAGCAAGTCAAGCAGTAATTTATATTAAAACACCAGCAACACAGGAGAGTAAAAATAATAATAATAATAAAATAAATTCTACATACTACACTTTTCCTCAAAATTCTACTTGAGCCCAAACTCCAAAATTAAAAAGGCAGTACTTGTTCAATAAACAAATCCTGCCAGTCCTTTATGACGCCCACACCTACTTTCACAAGCAGAAACCTAGCATTTAAACCTCAAACGCCAAACCTTAAGACGGTGATGACAGTGCAGTTATGACGGCATCTCGGGGTGCATCTTAGGTGCAGTACATTCTTACTATTTGCCCATATCTATACATATATATATACATCCCCATGTATAACCATGGGGATCCAGAACACAACCTTTGTTCCAATTTTTACATTAAAAGAAGTAGATACAAAGTAAAACTGTAATTCCATCAAAAGAGGAAATTTAACCCTCATATTCATTTGGTACTCTGTGATAAGAAAATCAACATTTTCCAATCACTCAAGAGCTAAAGAGTACAGCAATAACTTGAATGCGCATTCTTAAATTAGGAAAAGTCACACTCACATAAATCCATTGAGACAGACTTCAATACCCTACAAAGAGTCATAATAACTCCTATTGCTGTATTTCTATGAAAGAAATACTATAGTTATTTTCTTTTGTGCAACGTAGTCATAAAAATGTAGACACAGATTTTTTTTGAATTATAAATAAGCATAGCTAGCTTTAGTGAAAGAGAAACCAAGCCAAACATAAACCTATATTCTCATGACAGACTGATTTTTTTAGAAGGACCTTGATTTAAACCTATTATTCAGACCAAAAAAGAAAAAAAAAAGAAAGACAAGTGAAGTTAGAAAGCTACAATAAGGAATATATCAATATCTGGTGTTTTAGTTAAAGAGAACTAAAGAGAAACATTTTAGAACTATTTGGAAAAAATGAGTGTTTTTAATTTCTGGTCATACATAAATGTAGACAAAATAATAACTATAGATACACAACTAAGAATTCACCAGGATTATTGCTGTGTGGTAAGATTATGCTAAAATTTTTGCTTGAGATTTTCTTAAACTTCCAAATATTCTCTAATTAATATCTTAATTCAACAGTCTAAAAGCATAATAAATACAGGCAAGTAAATTTTTCTAGATATCCCTTCCAACACTCTCAAGCTATTTAAAAAGAAAAGCATCCAAATGAGCTACAGAATTCACTGGGTCGATGATGGAGGTGGTGATCTAGAGAGTCCACAGGAGTCCTGGATTCCCCCAAAGAACAGCTGGTGCTAGACTCTGAGGCAGGTGAAAGGCCGGGATCCCACCCACCCAATCACCTCCACGCCCACATCTAGCACGTGCCACTTCACCAGGCTATGCTGGAAACACAAAGATGAATCCAAACCCCAGAAACCCTGAAATTCCCAGCTTCAGAAGGGGAAGTCAGCACAGAACAATTGGGGGATCATTTCCCTACGTAGGTGACAGATAGACAGAGGACTGTTAGAGGAATAATGAGTTCATTAATAAATTCTCAGTGTTAATCTATTGCCTGAAGGTCAGGGAAATCAGTGTTTCCAGCCAGAGGTTAAACACTAAACTCAGTACTATAAAACAACTGAAGAGCCAAAATTGGAATCAACTAATCAAAGTGCCCCATGACAACAGTAAATGCCTGGGGGAGTGCATTATGATAATTTAGTGTATAGTATTTACTTGATTCTGATTCTGAGTATTGATTTTGAGATACACAATTGATTTGCTAACATCTTTTCCAAAGGTGGAAAAACATCAAATTAATGCTCCAATTAACTTTAAACACAACACACCACAATTTCAAAAATGTTAAAATACAAAAAACATGTATAAATAGGAAGCAGGTAATAAATCATAATATACCTATTCTCTTAGAGGCAACAGACATAATATATAAATATAAAAAAAAGCAAAATGTTCCAGATAAAGGAGAAGTAGTGTAGTAAAATTTCTTTCACAACATTTTAGATTGCAAGAGGTTATTTCCATTAAAAGTACCTGTATGAATACCAATTAGGGAGCTTCACAGATATTAAAACAGTGACAACTCATTAGGATTTTATCACTACCTCTCCTAGAAGGGAATATTATATACTTCAAATAAACCTTACAACAACAGTCCTTATCTGATTTAGTAATTTAAGAACTCAGAGAGAATCACCTATATTATAAATATGAAAGCTTCATAGTATCATATTATCTTACACTTAACTAAAGATGAACCAAAACATTAAACAAGAATTGGGATGTCTTGTATACACACACACTCTCACTCACACATGCACACAAACACCTGATATGACAGCATAAATCCTGACCAAATGCATTCATGTTCCTTCTCACTGAGTATCAAAAAGAAAAAAAAAAAATATGTGCTCTCATTTTTTAATATAGTTACTCTGTCTGGTGATATCACTGCCACAGTTCCACACACAGAATGATTCTTAAACATACAAACAAACAAACAAACATATCTGAAGCCTGAATCCATCTTTCTAGCTCTTAACTCTGATTCCCAGCTGCCTTCTAAAGCTCTCCACCCAAACACTTGATGGTCATTGTAAATTTGGCATAAAAACCCTCCCTTACCCTGCAATCCCTAATCCCTGTGACTCGCTCCTTCTCTCCAGTGTTCCCTATCTTGGTTAATAAAACACCACTTTCTGGCTAAGTGTCCAAATCACAAATCCAAAGTCAACCATCACCACACCAAGCCACACTCATGCCATCAATTAGCAAGTCTCAGCTCCACATCCCCTGAATCTCTCCTCCTCTACCCACCCATCTCTGCTTCCTTACTTGATGGATTCCTTATCAATTTTCTGAACAATTAAAATAAAGACCCTAACTGGCCTCAATGTCTATAATTATTCTAAGTTCAGATATTAGCTATATTGAAGACATATCATATACAGAGTAACCACATTATTTTTTATCCTAACCACAGCACTTACGAGATAGAAACAGCGCACACGAGACAAGACACTAAGACAGCAGAAATGAAGCTTCTCTGTGACTTCAGTAGGAAAATCTGCGAGACACGATGAACTAAATGAAGAAGAAACAAAAGAAAAAAAGGGTCCACCAAAAAGATGGTTACTTTCATTTTTGACTTCTGACTTGACTTTAAACAAAACAGCCCAGAGTGCAGTTGAGTTGTGTCAATAGGTATTCAAGATAGAACAAAACATGAAGCAGTGTAGCTCTAAAAAAATATTAGGTTGAACTAAATAAAATTGTGGTTTTTATAGGAAAAATGCAGTCAAAGTCAGCAATTTCATGTATCTCAACCTAATTAAGGTACTGGTCTCATCTCTCAGTAAATTATTTTTCACTCCACACTGAGGAAGGACAAGTATTTCACAGTTCTTTCAGACTGCTAATTTCTAAGTGGTATTCCCTTTGCACGGAAGAAAGTATGTCCTTTCAAATATTACAGTAAGGGGGAAGATAGAATTGCCTTACACAATAGTATCTTCGTAAAAAAAACATGTTTTCTGTGAATATTCTCACTTCTTTTGAACTATTTTAAAAATAAATAATGTCTTCCAACTTTCTTCTCTGCTGGAACAACTACAGAGTAGAGGTGAAAAATAAAAAAGCAGAGCCCTCTGACTGCAGAAAGAATCACCCCAGTGTAACATACAATTAAAGGACTTCGGGAATTCTTTGTCATCTCAGCTTTCTCCACCAGGTGCAGAATTCCAGACAAGAACTACACTGCTTCTCCTTCTAAAACCTGTCCTCGCTCCGGGTTCTCACTCCTAATTCTGTGTGACTCCGCTGGGTGGTTTGCTCAGAGAGCAGCAGAGTCTAAAAAGCACCTCCAACCTGCTCACAGTCCCCATCTCGGATACTGGGGAGGCTGTTTTCATGCCGGGGCCGCTGCCCATTGTTACACAGATGAAGGTGTGTTTATTTGACAACCAAGAGATATTGCTAGCGTTTCACACATACAGGTTCGACACAGAATATACATGGAATATACTTTGGATGAAAACCAGTTAGGAATTACTGATTTTAAAGATAAAGTCAATGTCAGAGAAAATCTCAAGTCCAAGAACTTCTCAACTCTGGGGTCCCAATAATGTGATTTTGGACTGTATTTAGATCTGATCAAATGATTAAAAAAATGTTTGAATATTAATAAATCAGGACACTGTTATATTTAGATAAATATATATCTCTCTCTCTCACACACACACACACACACACAAAATAAATAAACCATAATGCTTGTATTTGACTGATTAGCATGTTCTATTATCTATTAAAAAGCCCACATGAGAAGTCAAGTTATAATTAAAAGGTTGATTCATGAGGATGCAGAGTATAAAGAGTTGGTTTCCCTCCTATGGTAATAAAGCTACCCCTACAATGCCCCTTAAATGCTTTAAAATTCTTGGTTTTGGGTTTACCTAGTTCGAGATTTAACGGAGACTACCATCCTTTCACCAACACGACTGTCATTCAAAGAGGTTATAGTAAAATGATTTAAGTAACTGGTACCTTTCATTACATCCTCATCCTAAATAGTCACTCTAATTAAATCATAAGGCTGTTTTATGCTAATTTAGAGGTAGTTATATAACCATTCGAATCATGAATGTGCATCTGTAAACATACACATTTACATATGCATGTACATTTACATATACACATGAATATACATTTATGCAAATATATATGTACATGAGTGCGTACAAAGTTTTCCAAATATGATGGTAGAAAAGGTCTTAATGATTTACCTACTTCTACTTTTTACAATGGATTTACTGCCTAAAATCTTACACATTATCGACCGAGCGGCTCTCTTAAACCACCTCCTGTACAGCAGCCATCTTTTACATCACCCGACCAGTGATGATCTCCAACTTTCTATGATGAAGCTGCTTATCATCTACTAATAGTGAGAAAAGACGCTGGTTCTCTGCCAACTTTCCCCAGGACAATGAGTGACAGTGACAGACTGGCATGGACCTCACGGACAAATCCCAGCAGTAATCACATTTGCACAACGGAAGAACAGCCAAAAGAGACGTCGCTGGGTTACTACTTCTGCGTTGGTACTGGGAAGAGGAGACCAGGTTACCAGGGGATGCCCAGAGTTGGCTCCAGTAACCATTCACCTCCCAAGAGGGAAATCTAAAGACCCGTCTGTGCTGAAGCAGCAGCATGGTATCAATACAAGCAGAGTACCTGAGTTTGTTTCCCAAAAGCCCTTCTCCCAAACTGCTATCCCTTAGCCTTGAACTCCACAGTACAGCTGGACACAGGCATTGATGAAGCTGCCCTTGATTCAATTTTTACTATTCCCTACACATGTGAGAGAGACAAGCTTATAAGGTACTTTCTTAATGCTTTGGACTGACCATTGCAAGGGAGAAATGGTTGATGGGCAAGGCCTAAAGGAAGTGTACATACACATCCTAGAGCACAGAGGGACTATCCCCAAATATCGGGTCCTAATTCCTGAAACCTGAAAATGTTAGCCAATTTAAAAGGGGGAGGAGGGTTGCTGATGTTATGAGATGAGGGATCTAAATTGGGAAGATTCACTTGGGTTATCAGGGAGGGCCCTAAGGGCAATCACAAGTGTCCTTCTACAGAGGCATAGAGAGACGTGACAGATAAAAGAAGACATAGCAGGGACAAGGAAAGTGGGGACTGACGCAAGGAGGCCACAGTGGAGGGCTGCCAACAGCCACAGAGAAAATGCGGCCCTGCCCGCATCTTGATTTTTAGCCCAGTGATGCCAAAGTCTGCCTTATGACCTCGAAAACTGCAAGAAAATGAATTTCTGTTGTTTAAACCACCAAGTATGTGGTAGTTCGATAGAGCATCCAAAGGAAGCTAATCTAGCATATTTCTTATTTTGCCCAGAATATTTATGATATGTTCTAAAGTGAAGCTCCATAAAAAGTATAATACAAAATTAAATAAACAACAAATAAACAATAAAGTCCTTAATGACATTCTAGGCATCATACATATTTTTTTACGTACAGAATTTCCTTTAATTCCATGTGCGGAGGTCGGGGGGGGTGGGGGGTGGCGTGCCTGGGTGGCTCAGTCAGTTAAGCATCTGCCTTCAGCTCAGGTCATGATCCCAGGGTCCTGGAGTCGCCCCAAGCCTGGCTCTCTGCTCAGCAGGGAGTCTGCTTCTCCCTCTCCTTCTGCCTGCTGCTCTCCTGCTTATGCTGTGTGTGTGCGTGTCAAATAAATAAATAAAATATTTTTAAAAATAATAAAATAATTCAATGTTCAGAATATCATAATAGCTTATTTCTTTTAATCCTTCACATTCTACTTTTTTCATTTTTATTTTTAAATAAGCATGTGTGTTTTTTTTGATCCTAGAAAATTAAAACATGTTGGACTCTCTTATAAAGTTTTATAATTGGTATGAGTCCTCCTTCAGAGTGTATTTTTGGAGTTAATTAAGTTCAGTGAATAGTCTTACAATCATGTTCTTCCTTCCAGGAATATTAACCCAGAATGAAAAGGAGTGGTCCGAAGCATGTTCTCCCGCTAAGTTAAGCTAGAGATGAGCTTTTAAAAGACAGAGTCCAAATGTCAGGACATTTTCGGAAAGGAAGACACCTGTTTCAGAACGTACCTACTTTTCAGTTGCTGCCAAAAGAGACACGTACTTCGGTGCATGCTTTCTAACTGCTGACCCGCTAATACCTGGAGCTGAGAGGTCTCGGTAGTTCATCAATGACCTGGTTCTATCCCCTTCTCCTTCTTCCCTACCAGCTCCCACCTGGAGTACAGGGGCACATGCTGAGGAACGGGTGGAGACATTACTAAGGAAGCAGGAAAAGTTCCAAGCATTCCCTCCTAGACAATCCTAAATTCAAATACTCAAGCCAATAATCTGGTGCGTGCCGTAGCTGCAGGGATAGGAACACTTTAGCAACAGAAAATACTTACCAGAGAAGTCATATGCACTTTGTGATGAGAAAAAAAACTTATTGGTACTAAAGAAATAAGAAGTAGGCAGCCCCAGACACGGAGATAGAAAAATGCTTTCCATTTAACAGTAAGTAGGTCTGACTTTCCACTAATCTCACTGAAATGCACAAAAGGCTTTATATACCAGGGCCCAGGACAAACTATCATTAATTAATAGAATTAATATAACTGAACATCATATATGATTTTTACTTGGTCTACAGTAAGTCTAAATAAATACAATGAACCATATGCCACGTAGCAAAATTACAGAAAAATAGATCTCACAATTCAGTTAACTTATGGATGTATCAAAATTCTAGTAATTTATTAATATTTTCATGTAAAAAGTGCCACGCAAATACGAGGTTCTTTTAAATTATAACTTGGTATCAGCTATTTTACTTCACTTGAGTTCATATATCTTTTCAAATCTCCTTATAATAACTAATAACTTCCATGAAATATCCGAAAATGGGTTTAGAAACTCCAGGACTCACCTTCCAGCATTCATGCAGACAGTACAAATTCTGCACTATTCTATTCATGTAGAAAGAACCGAAAGGGAAACGATGTCGAATCAAAGAGTGAACATTAAAAAAAGACATTCCATTTAAGACAGGGTTACCATAGCATAGTAACTGATTTTTAATCCATATTCAAACTTCAGTTTTCTAGTGTACTATGTAACACTTATCTTCATAATTTCAACTTGTTTTTAAGGAAATCCAACCATCATAAAATTCAATATAAAATCCAGTTAAGAGATTTTGAAATAAATTCATCTTTATGTGTTAGAAAACCACCATGCGTTTCTTAAACAGATATCTAACGCTCTTAAATAGAACAACGTATAGGATTCCCTATCATGCATAATTAATATTATAAATGCCCATCATTAATTTTACTAGGATTATTTTAAATCTAGACTATGTACCATTCCAAGAATTTAAAAATCAGTAATTTCTCCAAATTATAACAACCACAACAAATCTCCTATGTACTACGCGTGTGTGTGCGTCTGAACACCCGTGCAGGCACGCACGGCCCCACACACCTGTGGTTCTTTGTTGGAAAAGTATGCCTGAGGCTATACATGAGAAAGTACAGTAGTCACCTATGGCACTAACCAACAACAAATTAATTTTTCATCTCTACAGATAACAAATAATCATGATTGCTTAATACATATGTACATATAAATGTATAATTACATATTGATTAGTTTAGCTTTTAGCAAAACACAAGAGTATATTGCATTTCTCCAGAGTAAGATAGTATTTTTTAAAATTATACCAACAGACCATTAGCATTGAGTGAATTTATTTCCCCCAACAGTGCTAAAGATATGCAAAATTTTCATTCTTTAGAGTTGCACGGTAAATGATTAACACCAGCTCTGCTCATTATCTCGCTTAACAAAACTTCTCTAAAAACAAATAAATCAAAAATGCCTCCAACATTCCTGAATAAATAAATTACAGACCTATTCAGTGGCAGCAATGATATTTTAAAAAGCTTGTGCAAGCTCATTGTACAATTTTATTACAAAACCACATTTGATAAAAGAAAAAACTGTCCACTTTTTCATTCTCTACATAGTTTTACTAGCAGCCATAGCTTCTCAAGGATGAAGAAACTTTATAATAGCAACATATCTAGGAAGTGTTAACCCTGTGTTCCAACAGATTATAGTCACTGCTAATTAGGAGCTGATACTTCTTATAAAGATACTTTTAGGAGCCAAGAGTATTTTTCTCTCATAATGAGAATATAAGGATAATGACAGCTAATAGGAGCCGTCACTATATGATCAGAGACCACAGTGAGAACATTTGTATAATGGGAAACATAATTCTCAACTTTAAAAATACAGGTTGCAGGGAGTTATCCACAACTTTTACAATAAACAAATGCCACTGAAACAACTGGCAAAGGCACCCTGTGTGTCCTGGCGTTCAGTAAAAACGGGCATTATAAGAACAGCAGTACTATACTTTATATTTTAAAAAATCTTAGTGCAGAAATAGTACTAATTAAGCATAAATGTTAAGAGGAAAAAATTAATGAAGTGATGAAATTGCATTATTTTAAAGTGAAAATCAATGTATTCTAGGATTCAATAAAGCTCACTAGGTAATAAGTCTACTGCATACTAAAGACTGTAAGCTAAAATCTAAAATTAAAGCTCCAACAAGTTAATCTATATTTTATTCAAACAACCACTAAAAAACCATTTTCTTTTATGACTGACAAAAGTTATAACACTAGAAGATCTAATGTAGAAAAAGCTTTATAATTATTCTAATCTTGCCTTTAAAAGCAGCCTTCAAAATAATTCTACCTACAAGACTCTGTTATATTCAAAAAGCACAGATACACATAAAATAATTCAGTCCAAAACACAATAAGCTCCTCTCTCGCCATAACCTAAAAGACTTTTCTTGGAATTAAAAAAAGAGAGAGAGAGCATGTAAATTAAGGTGACTGAAACATGCTTTCATCTAGCAGAGTAATATCGTAGCTATTCATCACCTGAAGTCATAAAACACTAGGTCTCGTCCTTAGCATATTCTAATGAAGCCTATCATGCAAATGAGAGTGACCTTTTCCTTGCATTCTGCAAGTTCACATTTATTCCAGGAGTACATAGAGTTTGCCAATACAAACTAGCCAAAGACTGGTAATTACTGTAATCAATTAGTAGTTAGTGTCGTTCTGCTCATTTTCAGCTAATGTCAACTAAGCCATTTTTGAGAGAGCCACCCTTGACAACAGCTCTTCTCTTGTTGTTTTTAAAATGAGGGGAAAAAGAAAATAAAAGGATGAAAACACTAAAACTTTCCAATATGGCCACAAAGTTGCATCCCTCCAAATGACGTGAAGATGCAAGACAAGGCCCTAAAGTTTATAATGGACAAAGACTCTTGGGTAAAGTTGCATATCCTTAAAATGACATTGAAATTTTCTGCCTATACAATTAAACATTAATATTTAAATATTTAAATGAAGGACACTCTCCTGCGCAGCAGCTCAGACTTGGTAGAACTTGAGCACTCTTCGCAACGGTTGAGTAAACAGGCCATACCCTCTGCTCGGGAGCAGTCTATTCTGTCGACAGTTATGGATAGGAAACATTACGGCAGCCGGTAATTAAAGTAAAAACTAATACTGTCTCAGAGATGGGGAATTTTGTAAAGGAAAACCATTTATCATGGCTTACAGTTCTCACAACTGAAATGAATTATCTTTTCCTTTAGCACATATCCATTTTAGAGCGAGTGTATTTACTAAACTACGATGAGGCCCACTGGCCCATCATAATTGCATTAGTTAGTAGGCATGGAACAAAAATATAACAGGTCACAGAAAATATTCTACACATACTGCACAACATAAAGCCTCGGAATATAAAAAGTGGGACTCAAAAACAACTACCAATTTAAATTAAGGACTGATGAATCACAAGAAAGCCAGATGATTAAAAAATGTACAGCATTCCCCCTTAATGCGGCTGTTTTTAAAATTTACAATAAGGTTTAAAGGAAAAATACCTCCATGGTTGCTAGTTGCTAAACAGAAATGTTAATTTCATATCAACTAATGTCCTATTGCTGGACCTGGCCAACATGTGAAGGACAATATATTCAACACTCACTTATGAAAATTTATGAGAGAAAAAAAAAGACCATTCCTGTGCTAGAAAGAAAATAAATCTATAGTATCTTAGAAGTTACCCCAAAAAAGAAAATAATGATATTGAGACAAATCATTTCACTAAGATTCCTAAACTCAAACGGCAGATCTAAATGTCACCCTCGTTTGCACATGTCAAGCTGGGACATAGGAAGTCATGTCTTCCTTGAATTCCTTCCTTGAGTCAATCCAAGGGCATTTTATAAACTGAAATCTCTGCCTGCTAAGGAATTACTGGTTTTAAATAGAGAAAATTTATTTGGGAGGAGTACTACAAAGGTAAATATATACATAATTATTATATGATCGATGTTTTTATATATTTATATACATTATACACATTGACACATAACTGTGAGTGTGTATATACTTTCATTCTCTCCCAGATGAAGACATTCAGTTAATTTCCCGGTGCCTAAAAATATAATTCTCAAATACCTAAAAATACGAATGAAGTGCAATCTCTTTTTAAATTAAAGACATCTATAAGAGATTAAGTGCCTATCGAAAAAACACTACCGTCCTAAAGATCATTTTTGTTTTAAACCTGGAACCATGCATAGAAACAACTTTCCAAAACAAAAAGCCAAAGACGGGTCAAATAAAACTGGAAAACACTGAAACTACATAGGTTTTTCACAGGTATATCCAGGGGCCATTAGGAGACCAGCAGAGGTGTGGGATTTACCCTTGCGAGGACCTGCCGAATTGTGTGCACAGTGTGTTTGGAGAGGGAGTGGGGGGTACCTTGCTTGTGTTGCAGTGTTTGTTTCCACAGTGAGATTAGGATAAAAAGAGCAATCAAGTGGTAGGACGTGGAGTGACGTTGAAGATTTATTGGTTGGCTTCTGCAGACTGCTGGAACCAGTCACCTCACACGGCGTCAAACACGCGTGACTTGTCGATACTGACACAGAGCCAAACAGCAGGAAGACAGCGCTTTCCATTCTTGTCAGAAGAAGAAACCTATGTGGGCTCTGACAGTTACCGAGAGGGGACAAGAGCAAACACGATGAGTAGAGAGAGAAAAAAATACCCAGTAAATGTGAAGGGCCTAAGGCTTCTTGCAAAAAATGATGCCAGGCTTGGAAAAAGGAGCGGCTGCCTGACTTGTCTCAAAGAAAAGGCTAACGTGAAATGCTTCACAGAAGACAAAGCTCCGGGAACAGTGCTGCTCGGCCACAAGATGAGGTCTTTATGGTAAACACTCGAGACAACTTGTGACCAAAGTCCTGTCACGACACTAATTGTCCATGAAAGCTGACCTGCAGCAAAGTGCACAGTTCACTTCCAATAGCTCAGGCTCACAAGCAGGAACGTGACTGTGGGTGACAAAAGACGTGCACGTATCACAGAAGACGGAGGATGCCGAGCATCACTACAGAGCACGCACCCAAAGACGCTTCTCGGATTCGATACTTCTTAAGTGGAAATAAGAAAATTCGAGTACAACATCCTAGATTTTCTAATTATTATTTTCTTAGTAGAGCTTTTCTTATTCTAATGACAGGAAAGAGAGAAAGAGAACTGGCAGTAACATTTTTAAGAAATTAGATGTGGTTACTTCATAAATTTAAAAATCTTGTAATAAAAAAACTGAAGAATAATATTAAGTTTCTGTTCATATGTATCCCATGAATGATTTAATGCTGCTAAAGTGTTTCAATTTGTTAGGAGTGCTTAGTACAGAGAGAGGTTTGAGTATTACATATTGTAATTTACAATTATTGCAGCATTTCAATTTTTCCATAAGCTAATCAAGTGCATAAAGCACATTTCTAGTGCAGTAATTTAAAACTACATTAGGTAACTTTAAATTACCTTGCTTATTATATCTTGTAAAAAAGTCACAGAGATAAAAACTAGTATTTTAATTGATAATTTAACGGTTAAACATTTTTTACTTGAAGCAGAAAAATGTGTTGAACCATAAGCCTATTTATTTAAATCGAAATAGAGTAAATCTTATTTAACTTTGGAACTATTTCAAAGTTTGGATTGATCTACAGAGAAACAGTATAGAAAATTAAATTGACTAAAAATTGAACCCATTTAATTATACGGATCTAAAATTAGCCACTTTACATCCCGAATAGATCTCCAAATGTTACATACTGTAAATACTCAAGATTCTTTTTAAAAATAAAAATGTGACTTAAAAACATATGGAGTAAACACTGTGATGACCAAAAAAAATAACCACCTGACAAACTTACTTTTTATTAACTTTGAAAAACAAAACAAAAAAAGAGTAACCATTTATATGTACATTTCAAATAGAAATGTTCACTATTAAGAGACTCTCTAAAGTTCTGCAAGAATTATAATGCATTTACAATCAGTTCTTGAATGCCCACTAGGGGATAATATGAACTGGTATATATCCAAGGCAAATCTTGCTTTCCAATTTGACAACTGCCATCAATATACTTTATTTGTTTTGTTGAGAAAGGAAGAAAGACTACTTTAATAGTGGCTTAGAGAGGGACGGTCATCTCCTACTGACAGGTAACGCCAATTTCCTTTATTAGTAGCCTCCACTGACACTCTGAAGCTGGATTTTCATGTCTGCTGGACAATACCGGGAACCCTTAGCACCTAGTCCAAAGGCTAGTTAAGTGCTTTCAGAAGTAGTTCTGCTTACTCGGTTCTTAAAGAGAAAAGGAAAAATAAAACAAATGTTGCTTTGGAAACACAAGACAGCCTGCATGAGTAATTTCAACAAGAATCAGAATGTTTAAAAGTCTCAAATTGTTCCATTCCTTTTCCTAAGATGTCCTCAAGATGGCTTTGTTAAAAAAAAAAAAAAAAAAAGATGGCTTTGTTATTTAGATTTAACTTAAGTCCCAAATAGTACCTATCTGTATTCAAAACAGCTAACTATGAAAGTCTCAAGGGAAGCACTTGAAAGGTTCCCACACAGTTGGGACCCACAGCTCTGGCACTAATCGCTTGGGTTATTTTGTGGGTGCTATTTGTCCTTTTTGCCTGTGAGGCCCGGCATCTTTATCTGTAAAATGAGAGATTTGGGTCAGGTGACCTTGCAGGTATCTGCCTGCTCTTGGATATAGCACCTCTTCTACACTATCTATCCCTTGTTTTTGGACCCACCCATGTTTTTGGACCCAGATCTGGACCTACTGAACCATGGAGATGTTCTGCCCCATCTGCAATGCATGGCTTCTGCACAGTCAAGATGGACAGTCACTCCCCTAGGACTCCGCTCGTCCCTGCATTTGCTAAGTAGCTTTAGCCTCAAGAGGCTTATAAATCACACTCCAAAACATAAGGACAAAATTGTTTTTGTTCACTTATTAGAAGGAGGATTTTGGAATTTAAAAAAAAAAGGAGGAGGATTTTGTTTGATGATTCTGTTTGACTTTAGTGAAATCAGATAAACGGACCTAAGGAAAACTCACTGAACTGACCAACTCACAGAATTATCAAATCATAGAAGCAGATGGGGTCTTATTCAACTAGTTCAGCTCCATGAATGAGTGCCCTGAATTACATCTAACAAAGGCACCCTTTTCCTCAGGTATAGGAAATATATACTCTGTAATGCAGCCCACCCCCTTTTGAACAAATTTAATGACTATACAGTTTTTCTTCTATTGACTCAAGATCTACAAAAATCTACAATTCCACTGTTTTGCATGAATTGCTAAATCAATTCCAAAAATATAGTGATTTTATATTAACTGATGGGAATGTACACTGTGCAGAAAAAGGAACACATTTTTTTGAGGTCTTCTAGATCTAAAAAAAATAGGTCAATAAATAAGACTGTCCTATAGGCCATCGAGAAAATCGTCAAGAACGTTCTGTTCACCTCACAGAGGAGGAGGAAGAAAGAGAATATGAAATGCCAGAGTTCATTAATTAAGATTTAAAGTTAGGTATTTTTATAACTTAAACAGGTTAACGAACAGCTTAGTCAGGAAAACAAACCTCAAATATTTTTCAACAAAGATCAAAAAGTGATTCTTACTGGAAAAGTTTCTGACTTACATCCTCCTCCAACTTCCACTTTACAAACTAGTGACCATGCGTATTGCAAAGATCCCTTCCCGTGTATGCACACTTCTGACATAACACACCATTCCTCCCCTAAGAGCCTAAAGGCTCTTCAGAGAAGAGTGAGAAAATGAATACATGTATAGACAAACACGAACTTTAGTCAAAGGTCAAAGCTGCCCGTGGTCTCTTAAGTACAGTACAGGCTAAGGCTTAAACTCCATCATGTGTAATCAATGCTCAACCAACGAAAGGGCAAGGTCAAGAAACAGCAACCAGTCACAGCAGAACTAAAAGTGGCGGCAAACCCAACCACACACATGAAGTGAATGTGGATCCAGACAGACCAGCCTTCCAGAAAGCAGCCAGTTTGGGAAGTGAAAAGCACAGGCCAGGATTGCCGTATTCTCTCCAGTCCAGAGGGAAAGGAAAACATCCATGTATCCATATGAACGAGCTAAATGCTTTGTCCTGGTGCAAGAGTTTCAGAGAAAATGAGCATTTCTTGCATATTTATCCTGACCAGTAATGCAATGTAATCTGCATTTCAGAAAATATTCACACTAGCTAGAGAAGCTCTAAGAGAGAAAACATTAAAAACAATATATGAGAAAACTAGGGGAGACTATTAAAACTGTAAGCTGTAAAGCTCCCCAGACACTGAAAATGCCACGTCAAGTCCAACTCGACGCTCGATGCTCTCCCATCACAACATCCAAGAGCAGTGGAAGCCAGGGTCCTGTACGTGACCGACGGCTGCTGTCCCCCAGCACAGAGAGCAGCACCTACGCACTGCTTCTGCACGCATTTGCCGAGTGAATACTGCATGATTCCCCAACAGTCAGGACTTGGCAATCCTACTGGGAGAGATGACATTTGTTTGAAAAATGTTACCTTCTAAGAGGCCACTCAGAACTTCAAAGCATTACACACACATATTCACACACACATTCCTATTAAATTACCTCTACAAACACTGCTCACCAAAATAACACAATGATAATCATTTTCTAACTTCTACCCTCTTAGGACTATTTCTAAAACTGGTATTAAAAATCTTTCCATTGTTGCTCATATTTATACTGAATTCAAGAAAATACCCCACGCCTAAAAATCAATAGGTTCAGAAGGACTTTAAGGGCACCGTATGTCTATATGGCTTTTGGACACTACGGTGATATATCATTAATATATACCATTTTTTAAATTTTTTAAAGATTTTATTTATTTATTTGACAGACAGAGACCACAAGTAGGCAGAGAGAGAGAGAGAGAAGCAGGCCCCCTGCTGAGCAGAGAGCCCGATGTGGGGCTCGATCCCAGGACCCTGGGATCATGACCTGAGCTGAGGGCAGAAGCTTAACCCACTGAGCCACCCAGGTGCCCCTAATATACATCTTTTTAGTGACTTTGTTGAATCCACATTCTCCATCCTATAGCATCTAACATATTTTATAAATACTGGGTCCTCTCCCAAAATATACAGTAAATTC
Source organism: Mellivora capensis (assembly GCA_004024625.1). Classification (NCBI taxonomy): domain Eukaryota; kingdom Metazoa; phylum Chordata; class Mammalia; order Carnivora; family Mustelidae; genus Mellivora; species Mellivora capensis. The sequence goes on along the minus strand of PISX010007922.1, from coordinate 49,682 downwards.
ATAGCAAATGAATGAATGACAGAAACAAGGTACCTATGATGAAAAACACGCTTTTCATTTTCTTCTCCAGAGCGTTAGAACAGAAAAACCCATGTTATTGAAATAGTTTCTCTGGCAGGAAAAATACTTTAGAAAGAGCAACTCGTGAGCCCCTCCAACAACAGAGACACAAGCTATGAGCGATAGTAAGAGAGCGTCCGGGTCCTTTCTCATCTCTCACTGGAGACTCTCCTCCTCTGCCAACAGCTAGCCCTTCCCCAAGTCCTGGGACAGATGTTCAAGAAGTACTAATAGTGAATAATTAATACCAAATTGCTGATGGTCCTCATCCTCTGACGGTTCCTCCATTATGGCTATTCACTCGTCCTGGTTTCAGCAGAAGCAACAAATTCCCTCTAAAGTAAACACGCGCACTGACTGTGGAACTAAGACGCCAGGAGCTGCTGTACTAAACCAGAAACGTGGATTCAGGTCTGTATTCAAATGCAAACCTGTCTTGGCACCTACGTGAGAAAACCAGATATACCACCTTCCAAAGCAGCACAGGGAGAGAATAACAATGCACAGAACCAGACACAGAACAGGAAGTAGAAGTAAGCTGAAAACAAAAGGCCAAATAAGAGGCTTCGGGAGATGGCCTCTGCTTGTTTTTGTTTGTTTGTTTTTAAAAACTTCAGGATCAGTCAGTGCAGCTGGCCAGAGTGACATGCTCAGGGCCCCCTCTGGTTGTACGATTACTTTATGTCTTCCTCACTTCCACTCACCTGCCTTGTTCTGATACCCCGTGTGACGGGTCACCCCCGTCACACACTACGCTCTCTGCCCATACAACTGCATTCACTCCCCAGGACTTCAGCTACGCTCTCTAGGAAGAGTCCTCACCTTCCGAGCAAACCCCAGAGGCTTTTCTGGCTGCTTCATTGACATCTCTCCTACGAAACAGAGATGGATGGTCCGTCAACATATTCACTTGATAGGTTTATAAAACTGGACACGCTGGAAATCAACACAAGAAGGAACTTAGAGAGTATGTTCTAATCCCTAAGTTAAGAAAACTAAGTAAAAAGCAGGTAAAGACAGTTGGCCAGGGGGCCAGGGCTAACCCCAGACTAGTGTACTTCCCCTTGGGCCGCAGGGCCACCAACCGTCCTTCATTCTGGAACATCAGAGACAGCTCAAGGTCCATCTCACAAAACACGGATTCTTCATCAAATTTCAAAACCTACCATTCTAATCTCCTCACTATCTAAACATTCTCCCAACAGGTCATTCTGAACTTAAGCACCGCCTTTCATTTGTTTATCCCCTTTACTTCTCACATTCAAGTAACTGCCAAATTCTAGTGCTTCTTCCAACGTTTCTTTGGTGCGTATGCTCTGCCTAGTCTCACCGTTGTTCTGGCTCTCCTATCCCTCATTATCTCCCCAGTACAGCAGCAAAAGGGCCCTATCTGGCACTTCAAATTCGTACTTTCTCTCCTCATCGAGCCTACCAACCACAGCCAGTTGAAGCCTTTAAAGAGAAGTCCTGCTTGAGCTTCTCCACTCCTCTCCTCATCAACCTCTACTGAGTCCATCCTCAAGTGCATTTCCTACCCAGTACGTTCAATGACTCCCCATCACCCACAGGGCGAAGTCTAAGTTGCCTACCTGCCCACTTGGTAACTTGCTACCTGGCTACATCTCCACTTTTATCTCCCTTCCAATGTATATTCTGGGAAGGTTCAAGATCCCTTGTCCACAATTCTGAAAACTGAAAAGCAAAAAAACCCTGAAAGTTCCATGTCTTAAAATCATTTGGGGAGAAACCAGACTGGAACTGACATGAGGCTTTTCAGAAACTTCATTTACCTGACCTATGTTGAACATGCGTCTGTAATCACAGAGAGAGCAACAATTAGATCAGGACGCTAGGCCAGAGGCCACTTGAAGTTAGTTAAGACTTAACTTAGTCCACACAACGTGGACGCTTCCTAAACCCAATCAATTGTGAGCTGCCAAACAACTTTGTCCCCAGGGTCCCAGCTAAGGGGAGACTGTAGCAGACACCAAATCCTGGAGCTCTGAGACACCGAAATCCTTCCAGGACTAGGCTCTCCTCACTCTCCCTCTAAGCCTGAGAAAGCCTCAGTTTGGGGGGGTAACTTGACCTCAAGTCTAACATCCTATCTGAGGCTTCCCCTAACTCGTTCCCCTTTTCATGGGGATTTAAATGTTCTCTTCGAGGTCCTAATTGGAAGGGTGAAAAAAAATCACATTTTATCTGTTGTGATATTCTTGCACCTAGCGCGGTTCTTGGCACATAATAGGAAACTAATGTTTGTAAAGCGGAACTGCATAAATTAATCTTAACTGCTGATGAGTGAATTTAGTAGATGATCCTCATTTCCCATTAAGACATGTAGAAAATGGGGCGCCTGGGTGGCTCAGTGGGTTAAAGCCCTGCTTTCGGCTCAGGTCATGATCCCAGGGTCCTGGGATCGAGCCCCGCATCGGGCTTTCTGCTCCTCGGAGAACCTGCTTCCTCCTCTCTCTCCCTGCCTGCCTCTCTTGCCTACTTGTGGTCTCTGTCTGTCAAATAAATAAATAAAATCTTTAAAAAAAAAAAAAAAAAGACATGTAGAAAATGTAAAACTCCCTAGGTTTCTCCAGGAATTGACTGCTAGCTTACAAAGATGACTAGAACTACTCACCACCAAAAAGATGGACTAAAGTGACACAAATGCCAACGACCATGTAAAATACTTACAATTGGCATTTCCTTTAAAGAACAGTTAAATAGCTAAATAATAGTTAAATGATAAATTCCAATACTGAGTAGAAGGCACCTAGGATCTAGAGATTTCCTTAGGATTAAGATTTGAGCATTTCCCTATGAATACGAAAATTAATGTGCACTAATTAAATACCCAATGATTTATAATTCAAGATCCAGCCAAATTAGGGTCTCTAAGTGGGCCACGCTTTAACTCCTTGTGTAGGGTACACTCTAATTGACAATACCTGACAAAAAGGGCCAGTGGTAGCAAAACAAGGCATGTTAATAAAACTCCCTGATGAGTAAATTAAAGTCAATATATCTACACATATTCTGAAATTCTTTCCCAATATACACTGCTACCTCATTTTTCCATATAATTTGGTTTATGCATCTTAATATTTTGTTCTGCTTTTCAATGTTATTTTCAAAGGTAAAGTTATTCTTTCTATGCACAGTATCCCCAGACTTATACATAAATTATTGGCTCTAATGATTCAGACTTGGTGGTCAGTCCTATACAACTCTCCACACAGCAAATACACTGTGTGCGATATTAGCTGGAATCACTCTCGTTTAATGAGATGATCCATCATGGTGTCTTATAATTAAACACACTCCTAGCCATGATTCTTGGACAAAGAAAATACAGCGGTAAACAATATGGACCCAAGAGGAAGAGGTGCAATGAACCTTCAGTGAGTGCCAAGTGGAAGGGGAGAGTCAAACCGTAAAAGGGAAGAGAGGTCTCAATTCATGCTGCTTAATGAGAGCTCTACATAAAAATATACTTTATATAAAGTAAAACCATTAGTTCACTACCACCCTCCAAATGGCTGAGCACAAACTGCCCACAGAAGTAGGGTGGAAGTAAAACTACCCTTCCAATTCCCCCTAGCTCCCAAGGCAATGTCCAAAAACTGTACAACCGTAAGAAGGATGCAAGTAAAAGTCACCATCCAATTTTTGTGTCAATGGACAGCCCCACAAAAGAAGTTTCCTCATGGAGAAAGAAAGCATCAATTTTGCATCATTAACAAATCATATTTTCACCAGAAACTTGAAATATGATAAATACTTTCTAGTTACATAAACAATTCCTACTCAAATATGAAACCACATATGAAAATATCCAAACGAAAAGCAGTTTTTCACATTTTTAAAGAAAGGGGAATGACCTCTCTAAATCCTACAAGAAAAGTTATAAGAGGCTTAAGCAGCTATTTAGTCACAATCCAAGTCCAGTTATTTTGTTTTCAATTAGACTGTACTGCTTACAGTCCATCACGCTTAGCAAACTTCAGGTTACTAGGTAGAGTAAATGATTTAGCAAACATGAAGATACTCAGGGAGATAATAAAAAAGAAATGAGACAGTGAAGAAACGATTTTCATTGTTAATAAGTATTACAGGTATGACATTAGGTTCTGTCTCACCTACCATAAAATAATTTTGGAATCAGTTATTTAAACAAGTAGAATGAAATATATATATTTAATAGGCACAGAATATAAATAAATAATTTTAAAACAGGTAAATGTCAATTTTCGAAGTGGTCTGAAAAAGTTCGACCAAAAGTTAATCAAAAACCACCAAAAACAGATTAGGAGAGTTCCCATCCATAAAATGAGAAAACATCAAAAATCTAATGTTAATGGTTGGAAGGTGCAGTAAGCAGAATATTCTTGCAAGTGTTAAATGGATCAGACTTTCTAAAAAGCAATTTTTTAAGGATAAATCTATATATGAGAGAGAGAGAGAGAAAGAGCGCACACACTCGTGGGGGGAGGGGCAGAGGAAGAGAATCCTCAAGCAGACTCCCCACTTAGCATGGTTCCCCATGTGGGGCTTGATCTCACAACCCATGAGATCATGACCTGAACCAAAACCAAGAGTTGGCTCAACTGACTGAGCGACCCAGGTGCCCCCTAAAAAGCAATTTAGTTGTATGTAAGAGCAACCTCAAACACCATCACTCACTTTGAAATCCAATGTTTCGACTACTAGGCATGCCAAGGGAACAGTAGGAAAGGGCACCAAAATGTGTATATAAAGACATCCACCACAGGGCCATATGAGAAAGTGAAAGTGGTGAACAACCAATGAGAGAAGCATTAAGAAACGGTGATATAAAACATTCTATGCATATTTACACAATGTTATACTGCCATAAAAACACCTAACAAGAAAAATAGCTACTAAGAATATTTCAGTGGCATGGGAAAACACTTCTCACGTAGTTTTAAGCAAGGACAGATTTTAAAATTTTATGTATAGCACATTCAGTTGTGTAATACCAAAAGAATTATATCGAAATGTTAATGTGGATTAAGGGTGATTTTTTTTCACATTCTTTACAATTTATTAACCTCTCCCAATTTCCCACAATGAGTATATAATGCCTTGAGAATAAAAGTTAGAACAAAAATTTCTTTTAAATAAACTAGAGATTTTCTTTTAACTTCATACACTTCTGGTATGAAGTAATAAGCTTCTAACAAACCAGATCTCTTACAAGTAACAGCTATAAAGTTGGACACAATGCTAAAAACAGTAACTATCTGATGGTTCTTAAAAGAGTCAACAAAAGCCAGCCATTTTAGAGTGGAGGCAAGGCCTGAAGCACACAGACAGTGACCAGTAAACCCAGCCCCACTCCCTCTCTGGTGTCTTAATCCAGAGGATGCCAGAGGTGGAGCCCACAGAAGACAGACAGGGGCTAAAATCACGGTGGGGAAAGCAACTGCACTTCTGGGTCATTAGCAGGTGTCTTGGTGCAAGAACAGTGCAGAGGACTAAGAAGTAAATACCACAGAAGAGGGAGCCAAAGGAATACCTGATTCTATGAATAAGCCCAGAGTAAGTAAACCATGTGTGAACAAGGAAGAATAAAGGCAGACTGCAATTAAAACTTAAATATTAGAAATGAGATATGAGCAGCTGATCACTGCAGACATGAGACAGGCTCTCTGAAGGCAATCAAGTTAGCTGCCAGCTAAAATGAAAATACCAACAGTACTGCAGCAGTAAAACAAAATCCAAAGGCCACACAACATGAAATTCAAAATATCCAGGATATAATCCAAAATTACTTGATTTAGGAAAGGCTAGAAAAATGTGATCAAGTCTCAACCAAAAAGATATATGGCTGTTGGCTAACTGAACGTGAAAATAAATAAATAAAATATAAATATAAAATATTTATAGAAATATATTTTTATATTTTATATATTTTTTATATTTATAAAAATATATTTTATAATATTTATAAAATGTAAAAAATAAATAAATAAAACTTTAAAAAAAAAGAAAGGTATATAGCCAACAAGATGACCAAAATGCTATAATTACTTTAAGGGGACTTCAGAGTAGCTGGTATATAATGATACTAAGTGAAGTAAAGGAAATATGCTTGGAACAAATGAAAGGAAATTTCAGTAAAGAAGGGAGGAAGCTATTTCAGGCAGGGAGCAAAACCACATAAGTATGTCAGGTAAAAGTGACAAAGTTGGTGGGACACAAATGTCTAAATCTTACAACATGGCTACTAAGAAACAGGAGCCCAATGTGGGCAATTGGCAGACTAGGAAGGAATTTAGCAAGGAGATCCTATAAATGACAGACCAATAAAAGGACTAGATGAAGCTCAACACACATTCCTGGTAGACTAAGCAGGGATGCAAAGAAAACTCAAGGGAACGTGGCAGACAGTGAAAGCCCCAAGATAAGCTTGACAGGTAGGTGAACTCTGAAAGTGTCCCAACGTGCACAGGGAAGGAAGGGCTGATGGCAAAGACCTTAATAGGCTCAAGGTATCTGACACAAAGGCTGCCCAAATCATTGTGTAACCATTAAGTCTTACATTCACAAGGGAAACACCAGAAAGTCACAGTAAAAATAAACAAATCAATCATTTAAAAACTGAATAGAAACACTGGAGGCTACTCAGAATGGGGAGATGAAATTCCATGGTCCTAAGACCATGGATCATGCAAGTTAAAGGGGAAAAAAAAATTCTTTGAAAAATGAATCAAAATCCAAACTTACCACACCATACTATATAAAATGTCCTATTTTCAACAATTACAACAAAAAGACATCATAATATATGTTTAAGAGAAAATGTAAACTATGACCCAGATTCAGGAAGAAAAAAAAAGTCAATAGAAGAAAAACAGGAAAGTGGCCCAAATGCCAATGCCCAGATGCAGAAAAAGTCTTTGAATAACTACTGTAAAGAGGTTCTAAGACCTCTTTTAAATAGTCGAAATTAAGGAAAAATACAATGACAGTGATTCAACACATAAGGAATATGACGAAGGAAATGGGCATTACATAAAAGAACTAAACAAATATAAGAGATGAAAAGTACTAAACAGAAATAAAAAATTACTATATAGGAGAACAGCAAAATTGAGAAGGCAGAGGGAAGAGTCAGGAAAATGGAATAAAGAATGATATTAACTAACTAATCAAAAGATTTAAAATAAAAGAAAATGTTAAGAAAAATGAGCATAGTCTCAGAGACCTATGTGACAATTTGGAAGATTTCAACAAATAAGCAGTAAGAATCCCAATAAGAGAGAAAGGAAAGAGGCAGGAAAAAAAACTTTTTTAAAATAATGCTTCCCAAATTTCCTGGAATACAATAACCTACAGATCAAAGAAGTCTGAAAACATCAAAAGGAATAAATACTCAGACTCACACCCAAAAACATCATAGTCAAAGCAACAAAAGAAAAATTCATCCATGTTTAACAGGTGACTGCATCACACAGAAGAGCAAAAAAACAACTAAGAGGGGCACCTGGGTGGCTCACTGGGTTAAGCCTCTGCCTTCAGCTTGGGTCATGATCTCAGGGTCCTGGGATCGAGCCCGACATCGGGCTCTCTGCTTAGCAGGGAGCCTACTTCCCCCTCTCTCTCTGCCTGCCTCTCTTCCTACTTGTGACCTCTCTCTCTGTGTGTCAAATAAATAGATAAAATCTTTAATTAAAAAAAAAACAACAACTAAGAGCTGGCTTATCAGGACCAAGAGAGGCTGAAAGCCAGAAGAATAATATAATCAAAGTGCTGAAAGAAGAACTATCAAGAATTCTATACCCAGCAAAACTATACTTCAATAATGAAGAGGCAAAAAAGATGCTCCCAGAGAAACACAACTGACAGGTTCACGTCAATGTGCAATAATACAGCAAAACAGGAACAGATGAATAAAGGGCACAAGACATAAAACAATAAAGAGCTAAACAGAAAGGATAAATCTGACTAACTACATTACATGTTAATAACATAAATACTACAGTTAAAAAGTATAAATTATAAGACTGTATGAAAGGAAAAAAACCAAAACTATGTGCTGTAAGAGAGACACTTTCAAAGAGACAGATATATAAATATTTATCAAAATAAAAAACTAGAAACAATATTCCATGCAATCAGAAACCACAAGACAGTATGGGCAAGGCCTACCCAACCCATTTTAAGAAGATATTACTACAAATGAGTGTGACAAAAAAGTGAAGGCATAAATACTGGAAAAATACAAGTAAAACTATTCCCCTTCACAGAAAATGTGATTTACATAAAAAACCCTTAGGTAAGGCTACATACATTTACACATATATACATACATACATACAACACACGCGCTATAACAAATGAGTGAATTTAGGAAATTCATGGGACAAAAGGTAAAATACAAACATCAATTACACTTTGAAATATTAACAACATACAATTCCATTTAAAATAGTGCAAATGTATATCTCAGTAAACACTGTGCCAGACCGACACACTAAGGGCTGTGAGGACAGGGCATTGCTGAGGGAGACAGAAGACCGCACGGTGGCTTTTAAAAGCGTGAAGCCCAGAGTTGTTGCACACCCAGTCATCCCCCTCCCGGGTAATTGTGCCTGAGAAATGAAAACATATGTCCACACAAAGACTTACACAAGAGTCCACATGAAACAATATAGCAAATTAATTTACAGTGACAAAAAGCAGGTCCTTGGTTCCGTGTGGCAGGCCGGAAAGGATGGTGGGCTACAAAGCAGCCCAGGGATACGGAGGGGGTGACAGAAATGTTCTTTTATCATGGTTCTGTCGATGTCTTCAGAGGTACAGAGCTGTCAAAACAAATCCAACTGGACACTTTAAATGGATGCCACTTTCTGTACTAAAATGATTCTGCAATAAAGTTGTTGAGGAAAGAAGCAAATAGAAAGAATTAGTGAATGAACGAACAAAGGTTTTCTAGTAACTTCTCAATGGAGAAGTCTTTTTTTTTTTTTATTTATTTTTTATTTGTCAGAGAGAGAGAGAGAGAGAGAGAGAGGAGCACAGGCAGACAGAGTGGCAGAGGGAGAAGCCGGCTCCCTGCACAGCAAGGAGCCCGATGTGGGACTCAATCCCAGGACGCTGGGATCATGACCCGAGCCGAAGGCAGCCGCTCAACCAACTGAGCCACCCAGGCGTCCCACGAACAAAGGTTTTAAAGTAGATAAGCCTCACACACCTCCTTAAAAATAAATAAGAACATTTAAATGGTAAGGAAAATTAGTAAATATAAACAGGTGACACTTTCTTAAAGATCTCTAGTTTTGTTTTATTTTTATTGGTTTGTTTTGAACCTTAAATCTGTACTGAGTGTAAGGAGATAAAACCTCAAGAGATTTTACTTTATATAAAAATTAGCCATACAAACAAATTATATAACTATGACTATATTAAAAAATGACCTCATATCTCAAAATATGTATACATAATTCAGTTTTATTACTAAAAGCAGCACCTGTTATCATATGGACAATAAGTACATTTTACTGTCTGATTCATCTTGAATATTCCATGTCTGTGGACTCCACAAAATCACAGAATGTAAAACTATTCTAACACTTAAGTAGAAAAAAGTGTCACTGCCTAACAGACTCTGGACCACAGTCTAGACTCACAATCTTTCTGTCCAAAGCAATGCTGATGAAAACAGACTCTTCCTTAATAAGAATTGTCGCAATAAGTAATTGCGCTATGAAACAGAATGACTGCATTCCAAATGCTATTTTGATACAGGATTTTTACATACCTAAAACTCTGGTGAAAAAGGTTAGATTAGGATCACCTGGGCCAATCTGGAAATGCTAAAAGACACGTATGTACACACACACGTACATGTTTCTAAAGAGACGGCATATCTCTCTGTATTTAAATATACAATGACATATGCATGATACTGTCCTAGTGTTGTCTTACTGCGAAACAAACAGGGCAATTAATTCACAGGGTAGCACTCATTCCTACACTCACATTATTCATGAATCTGATTTCATTAATAAATACAATTCATAATGAATAAAACTGATATACCTTATTCAAAATCGATCATAATAAAAAATGCCTGCTGTGATACTATCATTGAAAAAAGGCTTATAAGAACAAATGGGTAAAATAAGCCTTGTCTATTTTGAATCTCAAAACATAAACCATCTGAGAGTATTTCTGCAGTAAGACAAAACAGGATAGACCATGTCAGTAGAACAATGAAAACAAAATGACCTGAATCGAGACAAAAGGAAAATTAACAACCCAGCTCTCAAAAACTCATCAAGGCACCAATATCACCCACCAAGACATGCCAAAAATAAGAAACCTGCCAAAAGGGCCGCAAGCAGAAAAACATACATTTGAAGAGAATGTCCTACCAGAGGTTCTGGGATTGAAGACAAGTCTCTGAGTCTTTTCTTCAGACCCATCACCCCATCCTGATATCTGAGTCGTTTATGGAGAGACCTCCACGAACCTGAGTCACAGCCGTACTGATGGCAAATGACAGACAGCCCTTCCGCTGCTACCGACAAGATCGCCGGTAGCGGTCCAATGGGAAAGGGGAAGAAAAACTAGAAAAAGCAGACAGAAAAACTGAAAAGAAATCAGGGATCATTCAGGTGTTTAAAACATATTTCTCCAGGTCAAACCACCTACACGACATGATTTCTTAGAGCCCAACACAGAAATATACAAAATAATAATGCTGAGTTACTGAGACAATATTAAATCATGTTATACAAAGGTTCCAAAAGCCAAAAACGAAGAAATTAATTCTTCAAAGATTGTCGTGCAAATTACAAAAAAAAAAAAAGACCGTGTGGGAGGTAAGTCCTCAATGATTCAGTGAGCGCGGGCAGAGGCGGCCCACAGGTGCTCTGTGGCGGTGCTCTCCTCTCCTGGGGTCTCAGCTGTGCGGCCTCCTCCCGGCCTCCACGCTCCGGCCTCCTCTGGAAACCCTGAGGCTGGATCAGTGCTCTGCCAGGCCTTCCCATACACCCAGTGCCCCGCTCCACCGTTTGGGCCATACCATGTCTAAACAGACTGCTTGATGGGCTTGCGCAGAAGAAATCACCACGATATCCCAGAGCCCAGCACAATGATACTCAACACTGGGTAGCATTTCAGTAAGTATGATTTTTTTTTTAATTAGTGAAAAAACATAAGCTATGCTCTGTCTGCAAAGCACATTTTGATAATAACGATGATAAAGATTCAAAATACGCCACAGGAGCACGAAGAGAGAAGTTCCCATTCACTGTGAAGACGACCAAAGTCTTCGCAGGAAGGGCCGAGTTTGAACCATACCTTTAAAGTCAGGCTGAATTTAACCGAATGGTTAAAAAAGTATCCCAGGAAACTACAGAAGTAAAAGAAACTAAGCGAGCAGGATCTGAGACAGAAGTGGCAGGTCTCTGTGTGAAGCAGCAGTGAAAGAGAAGGCTGGGAGGGCAGGCAGGGCTGTAGAGGAGTGGGGGGGGGGGCGGACAATGGGGTGCTCCGGGGTCCCAAGGGAGCTTGCCTCCAGAGTGACCCCTCTTCACAATGATCAGAAGTTTCACTGTATACAGAATCCATTCGGCAAGTAAAAGCAAAGGCAATACAACAACTTCCCACACCTCCCATAAGACTCCTTACGGCAACCAAATCAGAGAGGTGATGCTTCGAAAGAAAAACACTCCACAGCATCACCTGAGACTGAAGAAACGACTGGCAAACCTTATTTCCAGGTGGTGAATAGCATTCAATCTGCACATAATAAAATACTGAATAATGGTAAGAAAATTTACTCTTATAATAAATACAACTGCTATGTATTCTTTTAAACTCTTCAATTTTCAAATAAAGTTGAAAGTATTGTGTCAAAAGACAGGGAAAGAGTTATCATTAATCTTCACAACTGACAAACAAAAAAGACATATAAACAAGGGCCAGGATAATAAAATGGTGCTATTCACTTTTTAAAGGAAAAAATATAAATTGTACAAAAATGATTAAGCTAACAAAGCAAGAGAAAATAGCAGAAAAATGACAGTTATCTGCAAAATTCATAAATGTGTCTTTTGTATAACCATAATGATCATATTTTATGCTGTCATTTTGCATTTAATTGCTCACCCTGGTACTTTTCTTCATAGAAGCCATCAGTATCCCACAGAGCCAGATGCTGAATTGCAAAAACATACTGTGACCATGGACTTATAAGAAAGTTACTTTGCTGAGCTGTGGTGTATGACAAGTTAATTTTTGCAATTATACTTTTTCCAACAATAAATGAAGCTACTGCTCATGATTATCCGATCTTATTAAAGAGAAGCAAGAAAATACCCTTATAATAAACTAATCAAACTCGTTTAAAGGCTTCAATTGGTGTGAGAAAGTTAACTTTTCAAATAGCTTTTCTAGAATATGTCCAAAAGTAAAAATCGCCACCTCAGCTGAAATACATAAGAAGCTTAATGTGTTGAGGCATGACTGTGTTTTCTGAATGTTAATATACAATGCCATGTTATTTCAAGCTTTTTAGGAAATGTCACATACCAACCCTAGTCTTTTGATCTTTACTTTCACTTCTGGGCTGTATTAGGAGAAACATAGTGTTCAAAGGATACGTCCTGTAATTGTCACTTAAAAGAAATGGCTATTGCACAATAACTTATCAGCAAGGTGTAAATGTTCTAAATTGAAGATACATGCAATGACCACCACTGTCACACACCCAACAGTAATAAAACAGGAGGACGTCATGCATTGTTAAAACATAAGCTATTCCCTATAATACAGGATCTCTGTATAAACACTACAAAATTTGGGAGCACTTATGTTTTGTTTTATTCATTAAAAGATGGAGAGCCGGAGGACATTTCTCTTTTAATAAACCTGCCCCACATTAAAGCCCAAGGAGTTAGTTCGTGGTGCGTGCTAATACATCAGGACGAAACAAGAGGAGCCACATTTCCCAAATGCCTGAGTCGAACATGCTCACTGGAGGACAGTGTCTGAAGAATAACTAGTTCATACCCATGTTTCTTAAAATCTTTTACTTTGTGACTTAAAACCTAACTGAAAATGTGTTTTATTCACATGATAATGTACATATAATGTGCCATTTCGTTGGATTATATGAAAGGAACATTAGGGAAACCTAGTAAGCTTTTCTCGGGACTTTAGCAAATATGTAACAGGATTGATTTTTAATGTACAACATCGTCCCATGTCAGTTCCTGATCTGAAGGGGTTTGTGAGAGCATTAATTCAACATACATTCAAGACTGACTTTGATAAAAAGTCTTAGAATTTTGAGAATCTTAGAGGCCTCATGTGTTTCTGACCTAACACGGAATGAAACAGGAGGCGCGCAGCTGTCCGCTTGCAGGTGTGTTTGGAGATCGCCCACCCGAAGGCTGCGCGCCCAGGGTGAGAAGCCCGAAGCACAGACGGGACGTGCTGCCAGCAGAAGAGCACACATCTGGGCTCTGAGGCCCTCCATGCCCTGACCCCTGCCATTGCAGAAGGAACAACGGACGTTTCAGACGTCACTCTGGCCACATACTAAGCGGGAAGCTGCTGGGGCTCAGGGAACCGTCTCCATGCCCCTGGCTCAGCCCTGAACTTCCTCAGTGGTCTCCCTGACGGTCATTCTGGGAACTCTGGGGCAGACTTCCCCACAACTACAGGGAAAAGTACTAAGCAAAGCACTCAGTCTCCACAGCCCTTCACAAAATAAGGCTGGTCTTCTTCCTCTTGGGCCTCTCTCTCCTTCAGGCCCTATACACTGGGCTGCCGAATGGTTCTCGAACAGCTGTGCCTTCCCTCCTGCCACCTTCTTTGCCTCCTCTATGCACACAGAAAACCCCCATGTGTCTTCAGTGTTTCAGGGACATTTCCTGTGACTTCCCCAGGCCAAGTCAGCTAGCCTGCCATGTGCCTCTGGCACGGATATGTGTTCTGTTTTGGCCAGTATCCTGGGACTGCTGGGGTTACTGATGATTACAGGGTGTGGACTGGGATGGGTTACTTTTCGTGCCCAAGACACCCACTGTTCAATAACTTTCTTAATTTTAAATGAACTGAATTTTTGGAAGAACTTATATAAATGGAATATAATCATTCTCTTTAAACTTAAAATGTTTGACAAGATTGATAAAGAAAAGTAGCAAATTAGTTCTGGGGAAATGCAAACTAACAGCTACACTCCCAATTTGGAATCAGTCATTCAAATGAGACTGAAGAGAAGGAAAGTAGCGTCTCTCTGGTTTTCCAAGTAAAGGCAAAATCAACATGGCAGCAAGGACAGTTCCACGAGCTCCAGAGAACCCCAGGTCGAGAAGCCGTATTTCCTAACCACCACTGTGCAGAACTCTCGCATGTCACACGCTGAGGCTAAAATGAAAGAGCTAATCTTAATGACAATGTGCAGACAGCATTTCATAGTTTCTAAGCCACATCACATACTCAAAAGACACATCATTTCCCCACTCTGAGGTAAAGAAACTAAGGGCACTTTCCTATAATTAAGATGTGGAAGCTGGAACACGAACCCAAGACTTCTAACTGTAACTACATTACCTCGCTAATAACCACATCCTACAGGTGCCCAGCACAAGGCTGCAGAAACCAGCCATGAAACGGCCAAGACAAATATCTAAAGCACGCTGGGCCAAATCATATGCCCTGGGTTTTCCTGAAGTTTACAATAAAAATCAGAACTAAACAAACATTAATAAAATGTCAAAATCTTTAATAAAAAGATTTATAAAGAAATGTTAACGATCACTTTGGAGTATAAGTAACTGTACTAGAGCTGCTGTAACAAATTATACAAATGTGGTGGCTTAAGACAATACAGATGTATTATCTCCCAGACCCATACTTCAGAAGAACTCTTTCTGGGGGTTCTAGGGGAGGATACCCATTGAGGCCACCCACATTTGTTCACCTGGGGCCCCTTTCTCCATTGTCAAAGCCAGCAATGGTGGGTGTCCTTCTTTCATTATGTCCCGTGACCTCCTCTTCTGGCCACCCCCACATGTAAGGATCCCTGTGATTACAATGGGCTCACCCTGAATCCACCATAATCTCCCTATTTTAAGCTAAACTGACAGCAACCCTGAGTTTCCCTGAAACCTTATCTCCCCACTGCCAAGTAACAGAATCCAGTCACAGGTTCTGGGGATTGGGATGTGGCCATCATTTATATGTGGGGGAGGAGAAGTTGCGGGGAGGGGGGGCAGGAGGAAAAAAAGGTTGCATCATTCTACAAATCAAAATAACCCAGATTAAAAGTGGATACTAATTAAATCTAAATTTAATTTTAAAGTTTTGCATCCCCTCCCTAGGAAACAAGGTCCATGGATAGAGACAATTTGTCATTCATTTTAAACTGCTGTCTCATTCTGACTGGACATTCGAAAACATAACCAGTGTCTTACTTTAAAAGACCCTTTCCAACCAGTTAGTAAAGTGAAGAATTAGTCAGAGGCTAATGTGGCTACGTTACTCCAACTCCATGTGCAGACTAAGTCTGAGGCTCTTACCCTGGTCTGCAGAGACGGTGCTTGAGTTCTCCACTCGGGTTCACTTATTCACTGACAATGCACAAGGCAAGAGTCAGAGACAGTGACTCGCTCACTCTGTCACCTTGGAAGCTCCCGCACAGCAGTAAAGAGGTACCAGCTAATAAGAACAAACTACTGAAACTTACTGCTCTTTACTGCTCATGAAGCATTCTGATTACATCATTGCCTCTGGCATCACTGTGAGGGACAGTTAGAGAAACAGTACTCAAATTTTTTGATGACACCCAGAGAAGTGGGGTGCTGTGGTCAGTGTCACGGTTACCACATGCACGGAGCATCAGCCCACATGGGAGGGCGGTCCTGTCCTCTCGGCATCCCAACAGCTGTGGGAAAAGGAATGGCACCTATTAAGGATAGAGGGTGGAAAACCTACACTCAGCTGTACATTTTAACATTTTAACATTTTCCCAAACTACACGAGTCACATATTTTAGATGCTTGTTAGAAGAAATACACGAAGAAAATGTGCAATCCTACCTTTCCACGCAAACAATAAGAGAAATCTGAATTCATTAGAATTTTAAATAAAAAGTGTTAAAATGAGAATACTCCTACATGAGGAAAAAAATGAAAAGTTTACAGCATTTCTTCATTTTTACTTTTCTACTAATTTGTGTAAGCTCTATACAGGATTAATTGAACCAATAAATAGAGATAATGTACAAAAACCCTGAAAGCTAAAATACTGTGAGAAAGTTTTTAAAGTTAAAATTTATCTGTCCTAGGTAAGAACTGAGTGAAAAATATATCACAAATGAAAAGGCACAAAAGTGCCGTGACAGTTACATCTTTAATATCTTTATATGACTAAACAATTATCATCTCCTTGAACAGAAGTTACAAACAGACTTTTGCAGGTCAAAATTCTTTTAAAATATTTGAACTGTTCCTATGTCCACATTAATGTTAATATAGCAACAACACCTTGATGCAGACAACAGTGGAAAACCTTCACTCCCCTCCCCCCACATAAATTTGCCTCTAGAAGTACGTATAACAAAGTTGGAGAAAACACGGGATGCTTGTTGATAGTGACAGGATTATTTCAAAACCCAATTATATCTGTTCATTCCCTTTTTCTTAATTAAAGCAAAAGGCATCAAAATCCTTCTCCACAGTAATCATGTGGAAGCTGCATAGCCCAGACCCAGTAATTAACTTAACCTTATCACTGAACGGTATTGGGTCAGCGGGTGCAGCCCAGTATCAAAGCTAAGAATCAATGCTCTCACGCTAACATCGCAGAGTGACACAGAGATTGAATAACGCCATCTGTGAATGGACAGGCTTTGTTCCTGCCTCGCTGTGCTGGATAAATGTTCCTGCTCATAACTTTAATGTGGCAGCTTAACCATTTAATCATTGTACATTAATACATTATCAATATTATGAACATGTAACTACAAAATTACTTGTCAAAGTAATCAGATATTACAGATTTTGTGCATACATGCAACACAGGGGATTTTGAATATTAATTATACATTTACAAAGAAGACATATTGCAGATTTTTAAACCCATACTTCCTTTATGCACAGTGAAGTTTAGGTTCTAGACAAGTATGTTTCTGAAATTCACATGGAATCATTCCATGCTCCATCTTTCATCAGACATACGCATGGGTGGTTCTAACATGGCTTCGTTCAACCTAAACGATGGATGTGCATACAATTTCCAAAAATTCAATTTATTCAATTATGCCAATTTACTTGATATTTTATTTGTTTTCCTGGATAGTATTTCAAAATATAATAAATCATCTTTACAATATATATTGCTTAAGGTCATCTATTCATTATTCCCAGTTAAGCTTAAGCATATTTTGTTATTTAAAGGATCAAAAATCCTGTTGCCAGGATGTGGTTTTGAGGTCTTTCACTTTCACCAAGGGAGACACTGAATCACAGGGGACGACGATCGGCAAATTCCCTGCGACAGGCCCTCAGCCCGCTGAGGCAGTACAGCTGACAAACTCTGATGGGCCATGCCTGGGCACATTATGTTCATGTAGTGTGCACATCTGGGCACCCTTTATGGCCATGCAGCAAAGCAGCCACTCATTTATTCCACTCTAATTAGCACACATGTAGATCCTCCCCAAGCAGGCCGCGTGCCGGGTTACTGCTGTGGCAGCCAGACAGCGAGCTGGCGAGACGGACGACGGGAGGAGGAGAAGACACTTCTGGGCTTGAGCTGGACCTGCCGTCACACCGGGCAGGCTCCCCCGGAAAGGGTTGCAACCAGCTCTCCCTTTCAGAACTGATCAGGGGGCCCCAAAGAAAAAGGTCAACAGGCGGAAAGCTGGTTGGCCACAGTTCTCGAGTCTTTACTGCTGCCCGGAACACACCCGGAGCAACATGCTTCGCCTTCACATAAGAACACAACAGTTAGAAGCAGAAGTCAGAATTCAGTGATAAGCGGGCTTTATGACAGAAGATACAAAGACATTCTGAAGAAAATTATGGGACTCTGGAAACGGTGAGAACCAAAGCCCTCTGTGCCTATCCGCCACACACAGGCCACTATGTGCGGTGAGACAACTCTCCGTTAAGAGCCAGTGTAAGTCAAGTTTCCTTCTATTAATTGTTTGCCAGTATACAAACTAATTTTTCATGCCAGATGACCAAAAACAGCAACTCCATCTTTAAACATACTTATTTAATGTTATTAAAAAAATTACAGACTGCAACAGTTTGGTACTTCTTGTCATTTCTTTCAGCACGATGAAATCCTCGTGCCTTTTTTAGATAACAGCATGCACAAGAGTAATGTGCCAAAAAAGAAAATTGTTCAAAGTTAGAAAGAACAGAGACTGTGCCAGTAAAAAAATGAATGTAGTATCACCACTTCAATGTGTTTTACTCAAAAAGTTTTTCCCAATAAATATAAATTTATGCTGCTTCTAAACGTTCATTCAACTTGCCATTCTCAGTTCCATAACCCAAGCGCCAAGGAAGCCGCCCGGCAAGTAGGACGGAAGGTTAAGTAGGACTTAACTGCGACCTCGGGCAGGAGCTGCGCAGCAGAACAGAAGTTCCGGGAGGAGACGCCAGACCACGACGTGGTCACGCCAGACCACGATGGAGAGGGCACCACGGTTGGCAGAGGACAAGCAGTCTTCCCCAAGAAGGCAATGACCACCTGACTTCTTAAAATACTGAGATATTTTAAGGCAACTAAGAATTTTTTTTAAATTTTTTATTTTTTATAAACATATTTTTATCCCCAGGGGTACATGTCTGTGAATCTAATCCACTTCGTCAACACTATTTACTAGGAACTCACTCTTAAGTGTTGGGAACATACTAGGTAAACAGAACAGATACTGTGTCTCTCTTCTTGGCATCCATAGCATGGCTTGGGGGAAAGACACAGAGCTGGATACTGTGTGCAAAGGTGGGGCACTGGCACCAGGGGGCACCCCTACCTGCCTCTGTAGGCCTTGCAGGGACCAGAGCCAGCAGTCGCCCTATTGAAAATAAAATAACGACTCTCCCCCAGCCCGAAGTTCAACCCCTTACCCTGATTTCTGCTTCTCAAAGAGGTGACCACTTTGGAACATCTCCTTCACCTTGTCTTTGTCGCTGTTGTGCATTTTGACTCTACTGAATCCGAGGGAGCTCTGTCAGAGGGGAGGCATAGCCAGCTTTGTTCACAGCTGAGTCCCACACACCCGGAACACATCAGGCAGTGAGTAAATACGTGTTGAAGGGATGGAAGAACAGAGGAACAAATGAACGTTTCAATTAATAAGTAACCTACAGAATTCTGACTTGACCAGATTCAGGGAATATGGGTGATCTCACCTATCAGGACTGAAAGCCTGGGAGTCATTTACAGATAATTTTAAAAGTTTATTCCAGATTGGGACACCTGGGTGGCTCAGTCCATTAGGTGACTGACTCTTGATTTAGGCTCAGGTCATGGGATCAAGCCCCACATCGGGCTCCGTGCTCAGTGACGCTGTGTGCAGTCAACTTGACATTCTTTCTCTCCCTCTGCTCCGCCCCACAGCCTGTTCACAGTCTCTCTCATTCTCTCTCTCAAATAAATAAAATCTTAAAAAAAAAAAAGTTTATTACAGATATTTACACAATCAGGAACATACCACCTCCACACACATAAAAAATCAAGGTAATTCCTATGATTTCTCCAAAACAGAAGTGAAAACTTGTATTAAGACAAAAAGACGGTAATGAAGGGTGGCACCTAGGTGGCTCTGTCGGTTAAGCATCCAACTCTTGGTTTCAGTTCAAGGTCATGTCGTCAGGGTCATGTGATTGGGCCCTGCCTCAGACTCCCCACTCAATATGGACTCTGCTTGAAATTCTCTCTCTCTCACTCTCCCTCTCCTCTGCTTCTCTCCCCATTCATGCTCTCTCTCTCTCTAAAGTAAATAAACTAAAAAATAAAGGTAAGGACGATGTCATGAATATTTCAAATAAATTAAATCCACAAATAAATCCTATAAAAATAATAATTCTGTAATGATCTGATATTAAATAATTCCTCAACTGGGCTTCATTTTCACATAATTCCTCATAAAACCTATTACTACTTCACACCATAATCCAAAGCACCCATACGTGATCAGCCACGTGGACAGAGTCATATGTACCTGAAGACATAGGACAGATGACCGAGGCAGGAAGGAGAGGGAGAGACACACAGAATTAGATCACTGTTAGCTAGGAAAAGAAAGCAAGAAAATGATCTTTAGTAGCTGACAAGGACACTGGCTCACAGACAAGTCAGTGCAAATAGAGTCCAAGGGATACAATATAAACCACGCTTTCATCTATAAATAGTAACTAGAGTTTCGTGTTTTATATGCATAGGGTTTGTTCTCACCTGCAAAAGAGAGTTCACATCTCACATCAAGACCTTATTTAACCTATTTCTTTTAATTTTCATATTGTCAAAAATGTCCAGAAAAATGTTTTCTTTCTATTTACAAGACACAAGCTATTAATTTTTAAATATATCCCTACCTTATTTAATCACTAATAAAGGACAAAAATACAATTTCACCAACATAAATGAATTCTGAGTTTTGCTACACTAAAAGAGATGTTTTTTCCCCATAAAATAAACCACATTCAAAATAGGGCAAACTATAAGAAGGAAAAAAAATTTAACTCATATTCAAAAATACAGTCTTTAATCTACAAATACACATCCATAGGACTCTAGATGTGGAATATAATTATATACTCCATCTGAAGTTGTTTTAAGGCATTAATAAATTTTAAGTGTTATCACAGAAGGAACAGCACTTGGGCAACTGAGCACTTTCTGTGGTCTTCTCAAAGGGCATCCTATTCAACTACATCGGAGTGGCAAGGAAGCGGCTCAGGTGCCAACCAGAGTCTTCACAACCCATGAGGCCACCAGCGGCCACAGCACCTCTCTCAACAGCCTCCACTTACCACTTCCAACAGACTGCTGCGGAAATCTTCCCATCTTCCCTGAGCTTAATCCAGGGAATACTTTACTGACAGTTGGACTTTCTGAGTTTACCAAAAAACAAAACAAAACACCTCAAGTCAAAACACCATAAATGGGGCTCAGGTCATGGTCTCAGCCCCACATCCAGCTCTCTGCTCAGCAGGGAGCATGCTTCCCCCACCCTCTCCGCCTCTCTGCCTGCTTGTGATCTCTGTCAAATACATAAATAAAATCTTAAAAAAAAAACCATAAACATATCTTTATTTATCAACCTTCTATAAGCCTACTGAGAAACTAACGCAACATGGCATAACTTGATCAAAATGTATTTGACGTTAAATGCAACGATATTTAGGTGATATTAAAATGCAACAAGGGAGGGTCAGTCTTCTAAGCATAGTACTGGGGTCGGTGTGAGCTAAGGAGAAACAGAATCTTAATGAAAAGAAAAAGGCCTGCTACCATCAAAAAGACACATAAGCTACCATGTTTGCTATTAAAATCAAAGAGAAATAGATCATAGGATGAGTGTACCTGCAACTCAATAGTGTCTTGTTAACAGCCATCCTTTTTCCTCTACTTTCTCCCCAAAAAACAAGACTCTTACTGCAGGGTCTAATGCATCAAAACATTACACCAAAGCTGTTAATGCAAATAGCACAACAATTTAAATAAGAAAATGCAAAGTTATGCTTCATGAAGAGTTGTCATGCTGTATGATGGCGATGCCAATGCTGTTTTAGTATTTCACAGAACTCAAGATCGTCTACTTTTAAAGAGAACAGAAGGTCCATCATTTCATGGACCTGCAAACTTACAGAGGTGGTTGATTAACAAAAGATTATCTAACAATTCTTTGTGGGTCTGTCTGACCACAAACCCAGGCCTGTGTCATGCTCAGCACCTCTGAAACTTACAGCCATACTCAGGACTACAAGAAAGAACTCCCTTTTCATTTCATTCTCCCAATTACAATTGTACTAAATCATATCCTATGAACAGCAGTATCTTGATTGGGTAGAAGGCTGTATAAAAGAACTCCCTCTCAGTCCAATAAAAACAAAATCTTTTCAAAGGTCTAAAGAAACCAGGCATGCTGACATTTAGCACCTAAATCTACCATCCACTGTATCTCACTATACCTAAGCATATTAACAGATTAATTAATCAATGTAAATGTACGTTTAGAGGCAGCTTGTGGATACTGGTTAGCACATCACTTACCAGCATGACAGGTCATGGTAACATAACTCACTGATGATTTTATTACTAAAAACATGACCACAGTGTGTAAAAATCAATGCCAGCAGCAACTGAGTAAGGCCAACTTCTGTTATGCACACACTCACATACCTGTGCATGTCCGTGTGTGTGTATATGCACATGTCCATATGTGTGTGCACGTATATGTGCATATCCGTATGTGTATGCGTGATATGTGCATGTATGTATGGAGAGTGTGTATGCACGTGTACATATGGGTGTGTATATGCGCATGTACGTGTGTGCATGTATACTGCATGTATGTGTGTGGTGTGTGTGCACGTATACGTATGGGTGTGCGTGCATATGCTCATGTATGTATGTGTGCGTATATATGCGCATGTATGTATGGGTGTGTGATGTGTATGCTTATATGCAAATGTGAGATATTTATATATAAATAACTATATGTCATTCACTTCTGACTGATCATTTTTTTTTAAGATTTAATTTATTTATTTGTCAGAGAGAGAGGGAGAGAGAGCGAGCGAGCACAGGCAGACAGAGTGGCAGGCAGAGGCAGAGGGAGAAGCAGGCTCCCCGCCGAGCAAGGAGCCCGATGTGGGACTCGATCCCAGGACGCTGGGATCATGACCTGAGCCGAAGGCAGCCGCTTAACCCACTGAGCCACCCAGGCATCCCTGAGTGATAGATCATTTAACCAATATACCAATATATAAAACTCTTGTGTGTGCATTAGAAATAAGGTAAATCAAAAATAAGTTTAGGGGCACCTGGGTGGCTCAGTGGGTTAAGCCTCTGCCTTCGGCTCAGGTCATGATCTCAGGGTCCTGGGATCAATCCCCACATGGGGTTCTCTGCTCAGCAGGGAGCCTGCTTCTCCCTCTCTCTCTGCCTGCCTCTCTGCCTACTTGTGATGTCTCTCTCTCTCTCTCTGTTAAAAAAATAAATAAAATCTTTAAAAAAAAAGTTTATCTCATGTTAGACTCAATAAAATCTACTCTACTCTTCTTCAGCCTTTCTCCACTTCAAGCAGCACATTTATGACTTTATTAAAAAATCAACAAAATATCTATAAAAAATCAATAAAATATAAAGAAAATATTGATAAAATTGCAACATGTTTATCAGCTTAAGGTACGATAATACACATTTATCTCACTTATGAAGCTGAATATTCTTGAACTGTTGTATAAAAGATGAAAGACTTCTCTAGTAAATTATACATTTTGGGTAACTGCCATTGAAAATATCAGAGATGTATTTAATAAGAAAAACTGACCCAGACACAAATAAGACAAAGACACACTTCCCATTTCACATCTAAACTCAGAGCCAGGAATCCTTCTTGACACAGAGCCCATATCCCAGCAGAAAGTTGACGTCAACCAAAGGAGCAGAGTAATAATATGCAAACTGCATTTAATCAGCAGCCCTCCAAAATGTAACGCCGCCTCTGATCTAATACCTCATTAGGAGAGCATTCAAAAAAACGGAATATTCACAGGCATGTCTCCTTTACAGATATCTCCACAGATAATAACGGTAGCTGAAATGGCCCCCTACAGAGGTCTATGTGCATACCAAGCTAAAACATAAGCAAATTAAACCACAAACTCTACTTTGAAGTTTGAATTTCAGGATTTACAAAATAAAGCTGATACAGGCCTTTTATTTATTTATAGGGACTTATGAAATATATTTCCTAAATCTGTAAAATACTCTTTTTCCCTTCACAATGCAATGAAGAAACTGGGGGGGGGGGGCGGCGGGTGGAGCAGGACTAGATTATTAACAGGTTAAAGGCCAACAATATAAAAGAAGCTGGAATGAAAGAAAAGGTTAAAAAAAACAAAAGCAGAGGCAGAAATCGGGGTCAGGTTGAAGATTAGTTTCGAATCAGAAGCCACCACATGGAAGAGCCTACTTGAAAACTGCTCACGACGTTTGCTGGACCAGGTGCCTTCCATGGCGGGCTAGCGGGAAAGGGCTTGGTGATGGCAGAGAGGAGCAAGAGAAGGGTTCTGGTATGGTAGTGTTTCTTGGTCCTGACACTGCTTCCCTGGGCATATTCAGTTTATGAAAATTCATCAATTTGTGCACTTGTCTGTACATAATATGTATCCACACCATGAGTCACAGTAAAATCCAGTCCAGAGTTCCACTTCCAGGAAGCCAGAACACAGGACATACAGGAAACTTAGAATAATACAGGATGGCTGGTCTTTGCAGTAAGCTCTCACTACGGCAATACCAGTTGCCTCCTTTTGATGAGGTGATCAACGAACTGACTCAGAAGGGCAAGCTAGTTTTAGCACCAACAGCACTTGTGACGATTGTCTGTCATCTCGGCCAGCTCTGAGTACCGACAAAATACCATGGGCCCTAGGGCTTACCCAACTGACAGTTCTTTCTCACAGTTCTGGAGGCCAAGTCCAAGAGCAGGATGCAAGCACGGTAGGATTCTGGTAAAAAGTCTCTTACTGGCTTGTAGATGGCTACCTTCTCACTGTATCCTCATGTTGGGGGTGGGGGGAGACCAGAAGGACTGATGGACAGAGGGAGGGAGGGACGAGTGGACAGACAGGCAGGGAGGAAGGGGCACAACCAAGCTGTCTGATGCCTCCTTCTGTAAGGACCCTGAACCTACCCTATCAGGGCCCCACCTGAATGCCCACATTTAATCTTAATTAACTCTTTATAGGTCTTGTATCCAAAAATATAGTCACCAAAAATACAATCTGAGTTCTGGAAGGACACAATTCAGTCCACAGTACCTAGTAAATGTCTAGCACCATTAGAATACCAGTAAATATTTGTAAATATTTGACAGGTGAATTTTAACAGAGAAAACAAGAATAGGTTCCAGAAGCAAAGCCATAATTGACCTGTCTAGAGGACAAAGGCTAGAACGCAAGAAAGATCCATCCAGAGGACAAAGCTAGACCATGAGGCAGACAAGAATTCCATGTCCTCCCAGCTGCACTTTCCTTTTCGAGAGGACCCTCTCTACCACACTAACTAACGTGGTTTAGGGACCATGTGTCCTCTCCTCACAGAAACAGCTCACCATTTTGAAGGATGAAAGTAAAGTTGAAAAGAATGGCCCTTACAAGAAGAGAAGACAGTTCTGATTTGGGGGCAGGAGAGAGGTAAGGATTCAGGGAGAGAGAACGGGGAGAGGGCCGGAGTGAATCAAACCACATGGAGTGAATCAAATGTCCACGCACCCTGGCTGGGGGGACGTGACAGGGGCTCATGCCCCGTGCAGTGACGGCCCCGTGCAGTGACATCACACTTTGGATGCCCCTCACCAAAAGCATGGGTTCAGCAGTTTCCCACCACCTCAGAGAGTGATACAGACAACCCTGACCTAAAGAAAATGCCAAAGATGTGGCCGTGTAGGAACTGCTCATGGTAAACTAAAGAGACGGTTTTTATCTAAAATACTTCTCCCACGGAAGCAGAAGGAAAAGACTTCAAACTTAGGTGCACTATAGAACTCATTTAAAATTACAAAGATGATTTGAGGACTTGAGAGACAGTGGCATGTGAAATTTAGAAAACCTCACAAAGTATAACAAGATATTTCTCACTTAACACACCATATTTTACTCTCCACATGTCCTTAGGAAATGGACTGTAAACTATATGCGAATTTAAAACTTTGACATATTCGGCATATTTTTCATTTAAGTGTGATAACAATAGTTATGCTGCGGGAACACAGCACTAATTTTATTGTAAATAGCGATGGCAACGATAATTTAAATAATATAATCTTGCATTTTAGGGGTGACTTTAATTTACTAAGAGGAGCATATGCAGATAATTTTCTCTCAAGAGAGCCAACTCTCACAAATTACCCCTAGTCTTTCAATAAAATAAGTATAGCATGATGTCAGAAAACTTGTGCTGCACGACAGGATCTGTTATGTAAAATGTGACTTACATACCTTTCAATATTTTCACTGTAGAAATTCCCACATAAAATGGGAAACCTACTCCAAATAAACCTACCTAACAACTGAAAAAAATGCCTCTTAAATTTATCCAAATCTAACAAGTTAATGACCAAAACCAAACCTGCATGCTGGTACTTCCCTCATGAAGCATTTACCTGAGCACCTCACTGTATTCTTAGGAGTCTCCTAAAATTGCACAGAACCAATTTTTTCTCAAACTCCTCACCTGCACTTGGGTACCAGGAGAAAATTTAGAAATCTCAAAACTGCCCAAAATTCTTTAGATAAAGGTCAGGAATCACCAATTGCTCCGAAAAGACTACTCTGAGTCTCACGTACAATCATCCTTCAGGTAATGGACCTGGGTAACCCACCCCTGACATTTTTCTTTAGTAACACATTGAACTTTCATCTTGGACAAAAAAAAAGAGGTCATAATAACGAGAGAAACAACAAAACCTGTGGGACACGAGGCATACCAGCCCAGCAACATCTCTTAAAGGCTTCTTTGCTTATTCATTCACTTAGTTTCAATGTGGGTTGACACATCCCAACTCACCTTTGTGGTGCAAAACACACACGAAAATTCAGTACCACTTGAAACTGAGCCCAAATGTAGCCCAGGAGAGGGGAGGCCCAGGAAAGGGTAGGGATGTGGCGCGAGGGGACAGACAACAGGCTCACACCAGCACTGGACGACAGAGCACCTCCTCACAGAAGGGCGCTGCCAACACAAGGGACCCAAACATATCCAAAGCACAGTAACGGCACCTCTCTCCACAGACTAATGTTACCTGCTCATGTATCTGGGGAAGCAGACAAGGGGATGACAAACAGCATTAAAAGAGATGAGCAGGGGCGCCTGGATGGCTCAGTGGGTTAAAGCCTCTGTCTTCAGCTCAGGTCATGATCCCAGGGTCCTGGGACTGGGCCCCACATCGGGCTCTCTATTCATCAGGGAGCCCGCTTCCACCTCTCTCTCTCTGCCTGCCTCTCTGCCTACTTGTGATCTCTGTCAAATATATAAATATTTAAAAAGAGAGAGAGATGAACATACCCTTTTCCAACTTAGAACCTTACCACTAACCAGGACCCCCCTGTGGTCTCATGAAACCTTGGGCATGTTTCAGGAATGATCTTACCATACTATTTTATGATTATCAGTTTATGGCTTTTTGCACCAAAACTGTACATGCTTGAGGCAAAAGTTCAAACAGCTCCATTGTGTTTTGTGCATGGAGTGCCCCACAAAGTGTCTAACACCTTACACACGATAACGTCTAGGGCACGGGCAACCAGGCAGATGGATGGATGGAGGGAAGCTTGGATTCCATACCTAAATGCACAGAAAACCCCTTTCAAACAGTAGAGCCTGCTTGGCCTAAAACATGAAGACATCAACCAGGCAAGCATAAAGACCATGGACAATGGTGCGAGAAACAAATGCTGATTCAGCTGAGCTGCTTATAAATCTGGATGTTAACATGTCCAGTTTATTTAAATAGCATACATAAAGATCTGTTTTTGTGGAATCACAACATAAAACTTTTTAAGTGGATCATATTTTCCCAAGTTTAAATGTCCTTAGTTTTACTTAATATCAATTTGTAGAAAGTTCCTGGAGTTCAAAACTTTAGTAACTGCCATTATTGTGGTCCTGCATCCATTAGACATGAATAAAGGAAAAAAATATATTTTTTAAAGATTTTATTTATTTATTCGTCAGAGAAAGAGCGAGAGAGAGTGAGCACAGGCAGACAGAGTGGCAGGCAGAGGCAGAGGGAGAAGCAGGCTCCCCGCCGAGCAAGGAGCCTGATGCGGGACTCGATCCCAGGACGCCGGGATCATGACCTGAGCCGAAGGCAGCTGCCTAACCAACTGAGCCACTCAGGTGTCCCAGGAAAAAAATATTTTAAAAAATTATAATAACAGATCGCTTTAGGACTTTGTCAATTGAGTCCATTTCTGCACTGCTGACCTGCACACTGGAACAAATAAATATAATCAAATATGCTGATGTGGTCTTAGCACTAACTTAAAAAGAAAAAAAAAACTGGATTTTTTTCCCACTATAGCTGTTTGTATTATCAAGGATTTTAATCTACAATAAATTCTATAGCCATTAAAAATCTTAGACCACTGATTTATGCCTTAATTCAGACATGCTGAGTTCTTAAAAATAAATGTTCCAAAATAGCACACTGCAAATTGCAATTCTAACATAAAACAAATGTTAAAATGCTAGCATCTTTCCTGAATATAGGATAGGGTATTAATTGTTGGTCTTGGTAATGTAGCTTATTAGTTTTGCATAATTTAAGTTTTAATTCATCGTTTAATTTTTAATTAAGTAGCTTTTTTCTCAACATGTGTTTTCTGCTCATATGTTGGCCACTAAACATGGAATATATAAAATAATTCTCTGGCATGAATATATGACAGTGCTGTGTATTATATGACTTCTCCATGATCTCAAATATGAAAATAATCGTAACAGATTGTGGTCTACCAAAGGGGGAAAAAAAAAAAAACAGCCATCTTAACTTAGCATTAACACTTCAATAATTTAAGCTCGGAGACAATGCTTAAAAAACTAAAGATCTGAACACAAAAAGTAAAACCAAATCACTTCCTCTGTGAAGAAATCCTTTGGATTTTAGTTAAAAATAATGAAGCTTTTTTGGGATCTCATCCTCCATATGAAAAGCTAATTTGTATTTGATTTTCCTCTGGAAACTATGGGGACCCATCCTGGCATGTGTGCCAAAGGATACAGTGTCCTCACCAGAGCAGAAGGGGACATACAACATTGCCCACCTAATAGAAACTGGAACAGCTAATGAGAATAGAGAAGGATCCAAGAAGGTGATGAGGGAGATGCTAACTTCCATGTCAACTTATGAGTCTGGACAGAGGTCCAATTAAACCTCTCAAGTTATTACTGCAGCGAGAGCTCTACTGCAAAGCTCTCTCCTTCAGCTGCCTCCGAAGACAAAGCTCTCCGAAGCAGCGGCCGTTAACAGAATGTAATGTCTCCTCATCCAAAGACCTTTCTAGAAAACTTTAAAGCATATTTTAATAACTCTTGCAGGTTATCATTTCATTCAATATAATTTTTAACTGTGCCCTTGTTTGGTTTTTAATGTGTTATATAGCCTCAATATGATGAAATTAGAAAAGAATGTCAATAAGGGAAAATTAACAAAATTAGTCTGAAGAATGCTAGCAATAGCGTGCCCCACCTCCAAACCACCCTGAGAGCTTGTTCAAGTCTGCGGCCACCCTCACGGGAAACCAAGGACACCAGGGATCTGCCCGTCCCTGCATTACCAGCACATCACAAAACCTCTTGCCCACTCCTAACAGTTTTGACAAAATTAAAGGCACACATGCACACAAACACAGACATGCATCCCTACGTGTATTTTTTTGCTTCCTCCATGGAAAGAGAATTGCCAAGAAAAGTTCCATGGAGGCCTGTTAAGATCAATGGTTTCACAGCTCTAAGCATAGCTATACTATCGTAACTGCTCAAAATAAAAGAGGTGTACATCCACTTAGTTCCTTTCGTTCCCTGAGGACTTTTCAGCATTAGCTAGAACAGGCCTGCGGGCCACTGTCACAAAGACAAACCGTGGAAGTTAGAGTGGTTTCCTCCAGAGGACAGGATCTTTCATGTCCTAAATTATGCATCTGGTCATTATTTGACTTTATACAATCATGTTATTTGGAGGAATGGGGGGGGGAGTTCTTTTTGAAGGGAAAGGATTACTTAAAAAACTTGTTGAAGTAGCAGGTTAGCAAACTTGGGTGTGAAGGAGACAAGTGTCCCTGAGCAGCTCCTTCCTTCTCAGCCACACCCATCTACACCCTTGCTCAAAGATGTGCCCCACCAGTCAGTCAGGGTGACCACTTCTGGACCAGCATCCTCACAGACCAAAGCTCTATGCCATTTAGCTCATCCCTCAAGGCCCTCTGTCACTCTGTACCACCAAGAACCAAATGAACTTGCAGTCGCAGGAGATCCTAACTGGAAGACCACCTTCCCTTCCCACCCACATAAAAATAATACTACACTGCATTCACATACATGTGCATAGATGTATTTTAAATATTTGTAAAACAAGCCAGCAAACCAGATATTCAAAGTTAACATCCCATTTCACAAATTAGGAGATCAACTGTGAAGGGAGAAAAAATGAACATACTTAGCACAAAATTGAAGGGAAAAGAAGGGAGCAAAATTCATGTTTTTGAGAAGGCTAAGAGAACCCAGTAAGTATATATGACTAAACAAATACTGATCCTAGTTATAAGTCAAACATTCCTTCTACCACTTAGGGTGCTATGGCTTAAGCCATAGAAAGCGAATCAAGATGGGACAAGCAGGGGACACCTGGGTGGCTCAGTTGGTTAAGCGGCTGCCTTCGGCTCAGGTCATGATCCCAGCGTCCTGGGGTCGAGTCCCACATCGGGCTCCTTGCTTGGCGGGGAGCCTGCTTCTCCCTCTGCCTCTGCCTGCCACTCTGTCTGCCTGTGCTCGCTCTCTCTCTCTCCCTCTCTCTCTGACAAATAAATAAATTTAAAAAAAAAAAAAGAGATGGGACAAGCAGGAAGAAGAAAGACGTCAAGGGCTGTCAAAAGAAAATCAGGAGCACAGTAGAGTATCAAGCCTGAAAAACCAGGCGGCACAAAGGCCCTTGGAAAAGTAAGGAAGCACAAGGTACCAAAGCTGTGCTGTGTCCAGTGCGTGGTACCCAGGACAGCACCACCAATGTTTCAGATTTCAGCACTTGCCCCAAACATGCACTTATCTCCATCTTGAGGACCAAAGAAAAGAAACAGGGCATTTGTCCACCAAGAATTAATGAGATATTCCCCTCAAAAATAGGGCAAAGATGTTAAAACAGTCAAAAAAAAGTCAATTTCTATAATTATATTAATACTTAAACTTATTTTCTAACTCTTCCATATCTCTTATCCCAGAGTGACCTTTAATAAGCAATATGACAAATATAGAAAACAAAGAGAATCAATAGTAGCCCAAAATGGCAAATAACTTAGACCCAGACTTCTAGAACTTCTTTTCCTTATTAATTATTTTTATTACATTTATTATTTGCCCCAGGGGTACAGGACTATGAATCGTCAGGCTTACACATTTCGTAACTCACCATATCCCATACCTCCCCAATGTCCGTAACTCAGCCACCCTATCCCGACCCCCCCACCCCTCAGCAGCCCTCAGTTTGTCTCTTATGGTTTGTCTCCCTCCTGATTCTATCTTCTTTTAAGAGTAAAAAAGAGTAAAAAAGAATCTCAAAAGGAAATGAGATCTTCTTACATGCACTGTAGACCAGAAACAAAATTCTGTAGTTTACTTATCTCAGTTTCATCTTCTATAAAGTGAGAAATAACAGTAACAGATCCATTGATGTCATGTGTTACTCAGAAAAAACATATGAAATGGCACTTTACAGAATGATGGAACTCCAAAGTGTCTAAAAATACTTGCTTTTCATTATTAAATAGAAATTCAGGTTGATACAGGTTCAAGAATTGTAAAGTGAATGATTAACATTCCAGCCATGATAGAGTAACTGGGGCCTACTGTAAACAACTAAAACATTGGACAAAATATAGCAAACCATGACTTTCAGAAATTGAACACCACACAAAATAGGACTGTGAGCACAGAGAGGAGACACAAAGGAAAAGGGGTCTAAGACAACTGGGGATGTATGCCAAGCAGCAACCTCATGACCACAGTGCAGGGACCCAAAGAGAACACTGAAGAGTATCACTTACTTCAGGAGAATGAACCAACAGGAATTTGAGGTTTGAGGAAGCACATGTGAGAAGGTGCCCAAACGGGGCGCCTGAGTGGCTCAGTGGGTTAAGCCTCTGCCTTCAGCTCAGGTCATGATCTCAGGGTCCTGGGATCAAGCCCCGCATCAGGCTCTCTGCTCAGCAGGGAACCTGCTTCCCTTACTCTCTCTCTCTCTGCCTACTTGTGATCTCTGTCTGTCAAATAAATAAATAAAATCTTTGGAAAAAAAAAAAAAAAAGGTGCCCAAAGAAATAGTTCCAAACTCTTAACAGGAGTTCCGTGGATCCCTGGCTGACCACTAAGCCAAACATGAGTCAAGTGAAATCCCTTGAGGCCAGAAAAAAGTGAAAAAATGGAGCCATACACTAAACAGTTCCCAGCAATCACATGAAATATGGAAATCTTCAGGATCTCATGAGAGTGAGAACAGCTGAAGCATTTGGAAGAGAAAGAAAAAAGGTATACCTTAACACTGGCTTAACCTTGTCCATGAGTGAGGTCCACTCCAGACTCACCCTCAAGGATTTAAAAACAAACCTCCAAAGGGCCAAGATGATTCTCAAGTGACTCAGGTGACTGTGAGAAGTCCGTCCAACATGATTTAAAGGAATACTACAAAATATATCACAAAATAAGCTAAAAATTACAATATCCAACATCCAGTCAAAATTATTAGACACGCAAAGAAGGAACCCATAAACAGAAAGAACAAGTAAATCAGTACAGACGAACCCAAAGATCACATGGCGATAGACTGAGCGAGCACATTCTTTAAAACAGCTACTATAAATAAACAGGCAAGTAAATTTAAAGAAAATCTTTTTTTTTTTTTTTTAATGACAAGACTGGAGGATTTTTAAAAAAATCTGAAAAGAAATGAGGAGAGACTCAGCAATCTATCAGACAATATGAAACAGGCTAACATACATATAACTGAAATGCCAAGAGAGAAGGGTCCTAGGTCAATACAGTGAGTAAGAGAGAAAACAGAAAAAAAAAATTTTTTTTTTGAAGAAATAATGACCTGAAATTTTCCAAATTTAGGGAAAAAAGAAATCCATCCCCAGATCAAAGAAATGTAACAACTCCCAATCAGAATAAGCAGAAAACATACCAAGGTACAACAAAACATAATTGCTTAGAAGCAATTTTAAAAAGAAAATGTGAGGGGTGCCTGAGGGCCTCAGTAGGTTAATCATCCTACTCTCGATTTCTGTTCAGGCATGATCTAAGGGTCCTGAGATCAAGCCCTGTGTTGGGCCCTGTGCTAAGCACAGAGTCTACTGGGGATTCTCTCTCCCTCATCCTCAGCCCCTCCCCCTGCTCTCCTGTTCTCACTCTCTCTCAATAAATAAGTAAATGAATAAACTATTAATTAAAACTTTTAAAACAATAAAAAGAAAATATTCAAAGTGAAAAAATAATGATCTATACCTAGAGGAACAAAAAGATTCTTCATCAAAAATAGCATAGAAGATAATGACAGAATGCACTTAAGGAGAATAAAAACTCCCAACCTGGAATACTATATCTAATAAAATCTTTCTTCAGAAGTAAAATCACAATAAGAATTGTCAGACAAACAAAAGCTGGGAAAATTAATCACTTGCAAACATATACCATAAAAAAGGAAATTCTGGCAAAAAAGAAAATGATACAGGTTGGAAACGTAGATTTAAACAAAGGAATGAAAAGTACCAGAAATGATAAATATGGATACATGTAATAGATTTTATTTCAATATCTGATTTAAATGAAAATCACTTGCAGGATTTTGTGGCATTTTTAAGATACATAAAAATTAAATGTATGCCAATAATAGCAGAAAAAGGTAAACTGAACAAACACATGCTAGTATAAGGTCCTTCCACTTCACATTAAGTACTGTATTTTTATTTGAGTTTGAAGATTCACAGTGTAAACTCTGAAGCAATCACTAAAATAACAGAGCAAAATGATTTAGCCAAAAAGCCAACAGTGGAAATCAAACTGAGCCCTAAAACATACCCCATCCAACAAAAGATAAAAGCAGGAAAAAGCAGCAAAGAATACAGGAGACAAAGAAAGAACAAGATGGCAGATTTTAGTCAAGAAAGATATTCTCAGGACAAAAATGCAAGACCCAACTATAATACAACAAAGGACATTAAACAGCTAAATGCAAATCAAGCAAAAGCAAAAGGATTTAGAAATATACACCATGGTAACAATAAGCACAAGACTGCCAGAGTGGCTGCCTTACTAGAAAGAAAAACAAAAATACTTCAAGACAAGGAGTATTAACAAACACAAGAAAGATCATTTCAAAGACATCAAGGGATCACTTCAACAAGAAAATATAACAGTTCTAAAGGTAGATGCACCTAATAACAGAGCTTCTAAATACATGCTGCAAAATGTGACAGAATTCAAGATAGTTACACAAAAACCCACAATGATAGTTTGAGACTTTAACACTTTACTCTCAGTGACAGAACAAGCAAGAATAGGGAAGATAACACTATTTGCCAACTTGACCCAATTTATAGAATACTCTACCTGGGAAGAGCAAAATAAAATTCTTTTCAACCAAATATTGAACATTTACCAAAACCAATCATGATGGGCCATAAAACAATTCTCCATAAATTTAAAAGGATTCAATCATACAGAGTATGCTCTCACAGTGGAATTAAGGTATCCACAAATATTTGGCAATTAAACATGCTTTTAAATAATCTAGGAAAGAAAGAGAAAAATCACAAGGAAATTTGAAAAATATTTTGAATTAAATAAAAATGAAAATGAAAATTATGTATGCAGATTCAGATACAGAAAGCTGCACTGGTCTCATGCTAACAATGGGAAAAAGTCTAACAATCCATAAAATTGTAACTTTTCCTTGAGCCATTCAGAAAGCTGAAGTCAGAAGGCAACCAAATGTGGGCAAGCCCCTCTAAATAGAGAAGGAATGCACACACTTTACCCTGGGCATTGGAAGGGGCAGCCACTATACAAGTGGACAGAACAAAAACAACAACAACAAAAAAACAACAACAACAACAAAAAAACAACAACAAAAAATCAGCCAAAATGTTAACAAAGTTTTAAAAGCCAAGAGTGAGCTAGTGTATCAGTATGAAATAGCCCAGACGCAAGAGAACACAACACTCCATTACAAACTATTTTATCAGACCCCTACTGGTGCTCATGACAAAGACTGAGGGCAAGTTGAGAGACTAAAGAGAATCCAAGTGGGTGGGACAGGAATGTGCAGAATGATCAGCAGCTGCTGGAGAACAGGCACCAGGTATGTCCCGTTCTGCCTCACTAGGCATTTGTACCCCATCAAACAAAAGCCTCAATGAGCTAGGCAGTGGCAGCAAACATTGTGAGCCCAGAGCAAAAGCGCTGCTTCTGCGAAGGAGAAGAGGTCATAGCCAACAGCCCCGGGAGAGAGCTAGGAGGAAACCTCTTACTTCCGGAACACGGGAAAACACTCTCTACTACTGGGGAAGGGGAGAAGAAATCACCCTCTATTCTGAAATGTGTCTCCTGCTGGGAGAAGAAGCAAAAAACTCCCAACAAGACCAACAAAGACATTAAGTCAAGTTTAACTGCCGTGAGGTGGGGAGGCAAGGACTATGTGGAAGCCTGACACATGAAAACCAGGCACTCCAGCCCTTCTGAACACGAAAGTAGGACCCACACAACAGAGAGCTGCCCTACTTCAGCTATGAGCCTAGCACAGCCACCCCAACAGCCCCCTGACGCTGGGGGAAAGGCAGGAGCATGAAGGGAGACCCCCTCTGAGACACAGGCATGTGGGGCCTGCCGAAGTCTGAGAAAACCTCTAGAATACCAACTCCCACCCTAAGCCAGAGGAATGGCTGAGTGTGGTCCACAGAGGTGACAATACCAAGAGTAAAACCCAACAGAGTTCAACTCGCAGTCAGGCTGAAGAGAGCCCCCAAACACCCTGACTGAAAAAAGACACAGCCATTTCTAGGTATAAGTATTACTTACTTCAAACTTGATTGGTCTACAGATGATGTCAAACATTCGATCAAAAATTACAACACATAAAACAGCAAGGAAAAAAATCTCTGAGATGCCAGTAAAGCAGGGATTATAAGGAATTTTATACCTTTACATTCTCATAAGTAAAAAAAGAAAAAAAGGGAGGGAGGGGTGTCTAAAACCAATCCATATTTCTGTCCTAAGACTCTAGGTAAAGAACAGCAAACCTAAACCTAAAGTGGAAGAAATCTTAAAAAAAAAAAAAAAAAGTAGAAATCAATGAAATTTAAAATGAACAAAGGCAATAAAACAAAAAAGCTGATTATCTGAAAAGCTCAAAAAAAATGGGCAAAAATTTTTGGCTACAGCAATCAGAAACTATGAGGTGCTATGAAAATGAAAGTATTCAGCTATAAAAACAAAGATCTATAACAGCATAAAAAATACTACTTATAAAAGACTAAATACTGACTATATCAATAGTAAAATAAAGCTAAAAAAAAAAAAAAAAAACCTTTTTAAATTTTTAATTAAAAGTTCAGCTTTTGATCCTGAAATAGCCAGAGTGGAAAAAAGTGTTAATATTGGTTGTAGGGGCACCTGGGTGGCTCAGTGGGTTAAAGCCTCTGCCTTCATATCAGGTCATGATCTCAGGGTCCTGGGATCGAGCCCCGCATCAGGCTCTCTGCTTGGCAGGGAGCCTGCTTCCTCCTCTCTCTCTCTCTCCACCTCTTTGCCTACTTGTGATCTCTGTCTCTCAAATAAATACATAAAATCTTAAAAAAAAATTTTTTTTAATTTGTTTTTAAAAATTGTTTTTAAGTATCTAAAAGAGGAAGAGGTACAAATAGGTTTTAGTACAAATATAATTTTTTTAATTAAAAGATTTCTCCTTAACATATAATAATAAACTAAAACAGCTCTAACTAAAAACCAAGAGTTTGATTCCAAGTCAAAATCGGGAGCACCTGAGTGGCTCAGGCTCAGTCAGTTAAGCATCCACCTCTTAGTTTCAGCTCAGGTCATGACCTCAGGGTTATGAGATGGAGCCCTGAGTCAGGCTCCATGCTCAGTGTGGAGTCTGCTTGAGATTCTCTCTTTTCCCTCTCCCTCCCCCTCTGCCCCTCTCTGCACACATGCTCTCTATCCCTCTTTCTTTCTCTCTCAAATAAATACAACCTCTTAAAATAATAATTAAAGATAAATAAAAATCAAAATAAATCAAAATGTGATTGGATGATCAAAGTAAAAAAATAACTACCAACCTGCCCTGGTAGTTGGCAGGTATAGGTACTTTCTCTAACATTCTTTCTGATCTTCAAAATCATAATAATCAAATGTCCTAATGGTTAAATGCCATGTTTTAAATTTCTTGGCAAAATCACGAACACTAAATAAAACTGTTCATGTTGGATAACATCCTCCTGAATTGTTTTCTCTTTTAATTCTAATGAGGTGAGTAGCGTTGATTGTTTTAATATTATTTTCCTTAAGATCTCAAGATATCATGGAGTTAATTACATTTTTCTAACCTTGTTTGTTTTGTACATGCTTCTTTGTAAAAAGAATTGTTTATCCAGTAGTCCTCTATTAAGGGCCTATGGCATCTAAAATTTCTGTGAAAGAAGGCAGGCAACATAATTTAACAAAGAAACTATTTATGTCATTATACACAGGGGAAGCTTTTTTTTTTAATTTTAGCATAATTAACCAGTATTTCTATTGAGAAATATTGATCCAAGATACATTACAAGTGTTTGACAATCAAAACAGCTTGTTTTTCAGAGTAAACTAGGCAAAAATATCACGAAGCCAGGTTGGGTTTTTCACGGTATGTCCTTTTGGTGCCTATTTCTACATTTCACTATATTGCTCTCACAGCTTGGTGCCTCGTGTCCTCACGATGACATCTGGATGAGGTTCCCACCATGGCAGCATCCCACCTGGGCCCACTTACTCCTGAACCTGTCCTGCCCTATCTCTCAAGCCCCCAGCTGTTATCTGCCATCACAACCTACAAATACCACATCTCCGAAAAACTAAAGAATATTAAGGTCAGAACAACATAATGATTTATGCTTCCTTTGTAAGACATTTTCCTTCTGACATAGGCAACTTCAGCTCCTGAGGCAAACGAGCAGAAAGGAAATCCTGAGGTGGAAACTTTCAATTCCTTCAAATCCCACCATAAATGACAATCCATGTGACTTGATTAAATGACAACACTGCTTAGAAATTAGTAAAACTCACACTACAACCCCCAGCAGACACACACAAAATGTTGAGTTTATAAAGCATCAGTAGCAGAGTCAAGAGATTTGGACTATTCCTTCTTATTGCCACAAACTAGTCAAAACCTGTAAGCAATCTCTTTTCCCCTCTGACTCTCGGTGACTGCACCCACAGCACGAGAGGCTGAGACAACACTCCGGGGTCTCTTGGCAAGGTAACAAAAACAACAAGATACTATCAAATGTTGGTACAACAGACTTTACAGAAGACTATTGGAACTGATACACCATAGGACACCGGTCACATGACATATTTCTATACAGTAGCAATTAACCGGTGAAAATTAGACTGTAGACTCTAAAGTATCATTTACTGTGGGACCAAGAGAAACAAAATACTTCTAAATAAATCTAAAAAGGTACATGTAAGATCTGTATTCTGCAAACCACAAAATACTGATAAAAATGAAAGGCCTAGGGGCGCCTGGATGGCTCAGTGGGTTAGCCTCTGCCTTCGGCTCGGGTCATGATCTCAGGGTCCTGAGATTGAGCCCTGCATGGGTCTCCCTGCTCAGCAGGGAGCCTGCTTCTCTCCCCCTCCCCAACCACCCCCCGCCCCGGCCTGCCTCTCTGACTACTTGTTATCTCTGTCTGTCAAATAAATAAATAAAATCTTTGAAAAAAAAATGAAAGGCCTAAATAAATATGAAGATAGACTGCATTCATAGGTGGGAAGATTCAACAATGTGATGATATCAATTCTCTCTAGTTTCAACAGACTCAATGCAAAAAATAACTGAATACCCTCATGCAAAAAAAAAAAATGCAATCCATACTTCACACAGTATTAAAAATATTTAACTCAAAACAGATCATGGATCTTAATGTAAAACCTAAACCTTCTATAAAAATTTTCTATTAAAAAAATAGAAGAAAATCTGCATGACCTCAGGTTTAGCAACGAGTTTTTAGACACAATGTTAAAAGCACAAACCGTAAAAGAAAATACTGATCAACTGGATTTCCTCGAATTAAGAATTTCTGCTGCTCGAATAAAACTGGCAAGAGAATGAAAACACAAACCACAAAATATCTGCAAAACACATAGTTGATAAATGAAATTTGTCCAGAATATATAAAGGAGTCTCAAAATTCAGTAATAAGAAGATAACCCAGGGACGCCTGGGTGGCTCAGTTGGTTAAGCGGCTGCCTTCGGCTCAGGTCATGATCCCAGCGTCCTGGGATCGAGTCCCACATCGGGCTCCTTGCTCGGCAGGGAGCCTGCTTCTTCCTCTGCCTGCCACTCTGTCTACCTGTGCTCGCTTGCTCTCTCTCTCGCTCTGTCTCTGACAAATAAATAAATAAAATCTTTAAAAAAAAAAAAAAAAAAAGAAGATAACCCAAATTAGTTCAATTGGGCAAAAGATTTAACACTTCACCAAAGAAGAATACTAATAGCAAATAAGCACATGAAAAAATGTTCAATGTAATTAGGAAGGAAATACAAATTAAAACTACAATCAGATACTAAAGGCAGAAACTTAATAGGTTGGCTAAAACAAAAAAACCTGACAATACGAAGTGCTCATAAGGACAGAAGCAACAGTCTAGTGGTAATGTAACATGGCAAAGCCATTCTGGAAAACCATTTAGCGGTTTCTTATAAAACTAAACACACACCAAAGGACCTCGCAAACCCATTCCTGGGAATATTACGGTGACGAGATTTCTATCCCTTTTGTTCATAATCTCCAAATACCAGGAAACTCCACACACCCATCAGCTTCAGAATGTATGCAGGAACTGTGGTGTATCCACACCACAGCATACAGCTCATCTGTTTTACCACGCCCCAACTTTTCCCTGTTTTCACTCTTACCACATTTTGACCTGCTTCCCACTTCATTATCAGGTTACTACTAAACTACAAGACACTGACCACAGAGCTGAAACGCTCCCGTTTGCATTTGTGGGTCACCATTTCAACAGAGCCAGTGAGATATTTTGCACTCTGCACATGATATCTGACGGGGTACCTCTACGCCATTTATTTGTTGTGTGTTCTTTTGACTAGTGAGCATTACATTCTGCTGCACAACCTATAACTGAGGAAAAAAAGCTTCTAAGAGATATATTTTCAAGTGCAATCACCACTTTATGTAAGATAATGACCTCCAAGGGTGTAACTAAACTTGGAAGGGTAAAGAGGTTGAGAAGCCATGTAGAATTTTGTAGAATTCACAGGGAAACAAATGTTTCCTAAAAGATTATTTTTAGACAATCTTTTTTTTTAAATAATTATTAAAGAATTTATGAAAGTCCAGGTCAGTTCTATTATCCTTCTAAATCAATTTGTTTAAAAGCCTGATCTTTTAAAATTCAGAAGAATAATGTATATTTAAAGTATTCTATAATTACTAGAAAAGTATTAATTAACAGTGGTAAGAAGAATAAGCTATCTATGCTCTATAAATATAAGGTAAAAAAAATCATTTTCATGACATTTCTGAAACCATATGATGTTAGGTGGGTCATAACATTAGTACTTTTCTTTGAAACCTTTTAATTACTAATCTTTTTAATTTTTAAACTGAGTATTGACTTTGTAATAAATGAACGCAAGTAGAATCCCAAATCTGAAATAGCCTGAGTTACACTGACCATTAGCACTAATTTACAAAGAGACATATACAGATATTACTTTAATAGCACCTTGAATTATCTTTCTGTTTAATGCCTTGTATAATCCCACAATTTTTCAGAAGGCAAAGAAACACATCTATTTCGACCCAATTTCCAAAACTATTAAAGGGTAATACAATGAATCTCTTCAGTCCTAGTTGGCCCTTCCAACAAAGACTTCCCTCGGAAGCCTCTAGCCTTAGCCCAGCCAGCCACCCTTGCCCCAACACTTCCCACCCACTCCATCCCTCCTGACTTTCTTCCTCATTAGCACACACCACCATCTAGTTACTACTGTTTTCATGTTCATCCTTGTCATTGTTTCTATGTCCCATTAGACTGCAAACTCCATGGGCACCAATGATTTTTGTCTGACTTATTCATTACTGTATCCTCAGCGTTTACAATAGTACTAGACCTAAGCAGTGTTCAATAATAATTTTCTTTAAAGATTTTTTATTTATTTATTTGACAGACAGAGATCATAAGCAGGCAGAGAGACAGGGTTGGGGGGGGGGGAAGCAGGCTCCCCGCTGAGCAGAGAGCCTGATGTGGGGTTCATCCCAGGACCCCGAGATCATGACCTGAGCCAAAGGCAGAAGCTCAACCCACTCTACAGTGACTTAACTGACTGAGCCACCCAGGCGCCCCTCAATAACTATTTTTTAAGTGAAATATTTTACACACTTACATACTATATGTAATATATATAAATGATCACTTTCTTGGGATGCCTGGGTGGCTCAGTCAGTTAAGTCACTGCCTTCGGCTCAGGTCATGATCCCACGGTCCTGGGATCGAGTCCCGCATCAGGATCCTTGCTTGGCAGGGAGCCTGCTTCTCTCTCCAGCTCCACCTACCACCCTGCCACCCTGCCTGCTTGTGCACACTGTCTGTCTGTCTGTCTCTCTCTCTCTCTCTCTGACAAATTAATAAATAAATAAAATCTCTTTTTAAAAAATGATCACTTTTTTAACACTTGGCATTACAAATTGGAACATTAAAACGTCTATGGTTAAAAAACTTTTAACCCACCATTTTGCAAAACAAACTTTATCACGGAAATCTCCTCTCACTGAACATCTGTAACTACAAGGGTTTACACTCTTATTAGTAAAGGGCTGGTGCCAGACTGTATCACGGATTTCATCCCACGTCAATTTTTTTAACTTCACAAGTTATGAAGAACCATGACAGATTTTCCAATAAAAGGGAGACAGAATTAGGTCTGGGTTTTAGATCTTGCAACAATATGGTGGACAGACTGGACCAGGCAAAGAAAGAAGGAAAAGAGGAAGCAAATGGAACAGGACAGGAAAAGACCATGAAGACCTGACCATGGACAGTAAGCAGCAAAGGAAACAGGCCACAACAATGAAAAGTTTATAGAAAACATAGGTAAACCTAGCCACACGCTGGGTGACGAGGAGTTACAGGGGTTACAAAATTTCCACCATGAGTAAGAAGGTCCCACTTACTGGAGTTAGTGCAAACTGGGAAACAGAGAAGACAAAGAATTGAGAGAACAGGATGCTGGATTTGGTTTATATACTGACTTAGACAAGAGCAAAGAGTATTAAGGGAGAGAACGCTGTACCCAGATTCCCGGAAAGTTTAGGAATGTAAACATAAAAGAAGAACCAGGTAGCATTCTAGAAAAAGTCAGAATTCAAGGAAGCAAGGGAAGACTAAGTGCAGGACAGTAACTGGAAGGCTGGCCGGGTTGTCTGTATCGTGTCCATATCTACACATGACCCACCCGGCAGCACAAAGTAAAATGGATTCTTACATAGGAAGTGCCCATTACTCATAACGCACCTTTCAAGATAACTTTGGAAACCAGTAAACAGACAAAACCCAAGAATCCTTGCCCTAAAGGAAGTCAGATGACAAAACATAATGAACAACAAATAGTACAAATAAATAAATTCTGGAGTAAGTTAAAATATGATCAGTGCTAAGCCGAGGAGTAGAACAGAAGGGAAACCAGGAGCACCAAGCTGAAGGAGGATGAGGTAGTGCACAGGGTGAGCAGGGGACGTCCCTGAGATGGTGACTTTTGGGGATGGTCTCAGAAGAGGTACAGGTGTCCACCAAACAGGTCCATGGGTGAAGAACATTTCAGTAAGTGTCACCAGTGGGTCTGGAACACTTATGAGACAGCATGCTCTGCATATTCAAGGCAAAAAAGCAGCCAGTGGGGCAAGGAGCGAAGTGAGCCAGGTACAAGAGGAGGTATGGCCAGAGAAACCCGGGATTCAAGATCACAGAGGCCCTGCAGAACACGGCAGGACCAGCGGTTACTCAGAGGGAAAATGTGCTCGGCAGAGCAGTGACACGACTTAAGCATGTTTTCAAAGGGTCAGAGTGGACAACAGATCAGAGAAGGTCTGCAGCAGAAGTGTGAGACCTACAGGGCCTACCACAGTAATCAAGGAGATCAGAAGCACGGCAGCCAACGAATGCCACGGCCGCCGCAGAGGGAGAAACAGTTGGATTGAGAACATATTTTGAACACAGAGCTCATCATATCTCTTCCCATGGGTGTTTTAATACCCATGTACTAGGAATTCTGAATTCCTCTTACTAAAGCCCTGATATCAGAATACGTTACAGTGCATATTCCTTAAAAAAAGGCAATAGACAATTATAACAGCAATAATAACTTTTCTGCTATGCTTACAACTGTGACTTTTATTATAAATGCCTAATTGAAGAAAAGAAAAACAGCCAACAAAAAATTCTAAAATTATGACAAGTTTATCTTTACAGTGGAAAGTATATGGTGGGCGCCATATTGTCATTACATTTAAACCCCCCCCCCCCCAAGGAAACAATGAGTATGTTTAATGTGATCGGTTTTTTCAAAATTCCAATTAAATGAACTGGCCAAGGAAACACAGATTTATAGTCCAGCGCACACACTCCAAAGGCCGTAACTATTACAAGAAGGGACACCATCTGCTGAATTCTGATACATTGCTGGGGGATTTTTAGGAAGTTTCAAAAGGTAAAATTATTAGATAATAAAAGTTAGAACTCACTTTAAGCTAACTCACTAAACAAAGAAGCCACCTTTACAAACCACAGAAACTTCTGGTCAACTTAGCTCCTCTCCAGTTTCCATGAACTATGATTAAAAACTTGGCCCATTCAAATAAGTTGTTGTCTTCCAAATCATTATGCAAAAATAATGCCATTTACACAACAAGGTACTCAGTTTATAATATGCACATACTCAAGAAAACTCTCTGAAGAACAAAATTCTCTCCTTGCTGACC
Organism: Mellivora capensis; assembly: GCA_004024625.1. Lineage (NCBI taxonomy): Eukaryota > Metazoa > Chordata > Mammalia > Carnivora > Mustelidae > Mellivora > Mellivora capensis. The sequence continues at coordinate 5,361 of PISX010007922.1, read as the reverse complement.
TGTTCCAAAACTTGAAAGCTACTGGTTGTTCGGTAATACTGAACAGAAGATATGAAATAAGTAAAATTTTTCCAGAGTATTTTAATATAAAACAGTAAGTACTCATCTTTTTAGAAATTTAAGAATCAAGCAATTAGTAAAAAGTTTTTATATTAACTTTTGAAATTTAATCTTAGAAATTAAATAGAGAAAAAATGCTTTTCTCTTAAAGCTCTTTTTAAACAAATTACAGAAGTATATATAAATTTCCCAATATCTTAGGGAAAAAAATCTGTAACTCTGGGGAAAAAACAGTCCTCAATTCTGCTCTTGGATATTTCAGAAACCTGTGAAAAAAATCTGCAAAACTCCTCACTATTAAATCTATGGGGCCCAAAAATAATTACTTAGCATCTTTTATAATCCAGACTTCACAGAAACTTGTTAAAAGCAGGAGACCAAGCTTTGAATAAGCTTGTGTATGATATCACAAAACGTTATGCCACTAATCACCACAGTTCTATGATTTCCACTACAAAAATATCAAAGCAAAATAGCTGTCAAAGGCATAAATTAAATCAATTTTAAATTGAACAGAAAATTATTTCCTATTTTCCAAAGGCACTGATTTGGAGTGATCTTAAACCTCTGGAAAAGAATTCCTCAATTTTCAAAAATTTTGAAGTCTAATTACAAGTAATTATAGCTTTTCATTTTCAACATGATGAAATAATTTGATTCTTTTTACAAGAGGTCTGGTTTAGCTCAAAACAGACAAGTGCTTCTGCACTGAGTTAGTACACAAAGACAATAAGGATCATTCTCAATAGAAAATCAGGGCTACATGTATGTTGGCCATAAATCATAAATGCTGTATTCAAGCAAAAAAGCGATTGTATGTTCTGCAAACAGAACTCATTCACTCAGATCAATGAGACAAAGCCCGCAGCCCACTGTTAGATTCTGCTTTAAAATAAGAACAGTATGGGAGGGAATAAAAGCAGCAACGCAGAGTTATCTCAAAATTCAGACCCAAGTGTTCTTCGGAGGAAAAAAAAGAAATTCAAACCTTTCTGATACTCTGTTTAGTCAAAGGAACCAAACACAAATCATCCTACAGCAAATGATAACTAATGTTAGTTTTAACCCACTGAGCCACCCAGACGCCCCTCTAATGTTAGTTTTAAATGCTTAATACAAGACCTAATACTTGTCCCAGAACAATGCTACTTCTATGAAAAAAATAAATGGGATCCTATAAACCATACAAGATATTCCTAATTGCAAAACTACAAAATAAAATAAACTAATTCAAAAACTTCAGTTTCTGACAGCAATAAATACTTTTGCCTGCAAAATTTGCAATGCTGCACATTTTTCCACCTTTTGCTTTATAAAGTGCCTTTTGCTGATGACTCACATTTCCAGTGATTTGTTATATGCTATTAGAACAAAAGCTCCATAAAACTGCTTTCTACCCTGACCTTACACACCTGGTTACAATTACATCTTCAGAAAGCAAACCAAGAGTTTAGCAAGGACATACTAACAAAAGCTGACCAATCAACAAACAGAAGCAAATATTAGAGCCCACCCACTCAAAATTCCAATAAAGAACCCACATTATATTCCTTACAAACACTCACACTGCACTCACACACACAGGGTACACACACACCGAACACGTGACTATGTCAATATGACACAGTGGCTGAACACAGATTGTACACACACAGACTGTAACACAGTTGTAAAATGCTCCTGTCGAGACAAAAGTTGACCAAGTCAATCCAGGAGACATTTTTCTAGTAAATGCCCTTGGGGGAAAAAAAGATCAAATTTGTCTTTTTAAACTGTGAGCCAAAAAACACAAAATAAAAAAATAAAAAACAAACAAACAAGAAAAACAAAAAACCAAACCCACGAGAACTTTAGAACAACAGTGCAGTCATTGTAATACACATGGCTTTAGGATATTATGAAGTTCTTACATTACATCAAATAAGAAACCACCTTGGCTAGAGTCCAAGATAGAATCATAATAACGAAAATCTCAGTTGCATTAAGTCTGGGGCCAAAAAGAGGGGGCTCTGGTCATTTCCAGTTATCAGCTTCCCAAAGCACCTTACAAAACCGTAGGAGACTAGGAACATCAAGCCAAGTAACTCCAGAGCCCTGTGACCATGCTTTTAAAACAAAACAACGGGGAGCAATTTATCCCCTTGAGAGATAGAGAGACACGTATCCGCTGCTCTGAAGCCAACTAAAGTCACCCTGCGTCTTCAGAACGCTGTAAGGAAAGGAAGGACAACCTGTAACTGCTCTAACAATGCCCATGGAATGTGTGTCTGTTTCCTTCCTGACCACACTTCCCAAAGGGAAAAGCTTGGTCAACTGGCCTTGGGATACTTAACTTGCTTTGTGTCAAGTTAGGTGTCCCGCCGAAGATCCTTTAACACACCTGACTCTTCCTTCAAGTAAGAAGGACTTCCACAAATTCAAATGTGTTTTCTAGTTTACTGACCTTTCCACTTTCTGCCATAAAACATCGGTGCTGCCATCCCTCACACGACAAACTGGGGAAGAATATTTTTACAGTATCAACCACAGTGTGGACAATTGGGGGATCCAATCTCAGGGGCATTTCCTCTCTGGATGGGTGTGGCAACAAAAGGACTTCAAATATTCTCAGCCAGTAAGATGATTATATGCAACCCTTATGCAAGAAAGTTCATTCTGTGTCCTTGGAACATATTCAACTCATTGAGAGAATCAGAAGAGGCAGAATGAATGATAACCAACTTCCAGTGCTTAAAGGATTACCCCATAGAAGTGGAATCATGCTTGCTCTGTGTGACTCCTGTGCATACAAACCCAAAGGCATACAATTGGGAGATGCAAAGAAGCAAATTTCTATGAAGAAAACGTTGTAAGAAATAATCAAAAATAGAATGGGGGGACCTGGGTGGTTCAGTCCGTTAGGTCATTTCAGCTCAGGTCATGATCCTGGGGGGATCCTGGGATTGAGCCCCACATTGGGCTCCCTGCTCCGCAGGAAGCCAGCTTCTCCCCCTCCAACCCTACCACCCTGCTTGTGCTCTCTCCCAAATGCATAAATAAAATCTTTTAAAAAAAAGAACAGACTTTCTTAAGAGGTAGTAAATTTCCAATCTAGTAGAAACAGGATATTCAAGGAGGGATTATGCAACCATTAAAAGAACCTTCTGCATTCCCTGACAAATTTTCCAGTCCTTATGAGCAACCATTTATTGCATGGCGCACTGCACTCCAGGAACTGCTCTAATGACTGCAGACATGAACAAGAATGAGAACCAGAATCCTCCCTATACAAAGCATTCACATATAGAGAGGTACAGCAATAAAAAGATAACAGAATAATGTTGGACAAGTCTAGTTTTAAAATACAGTAAGACATCCTAATAAAAACACTGAGGAAGTTAAAAAAATATATGGGCATATGACTCAGAGGAAAGGGTAGGCCTATATCACTGATCCTATAAATCAGTCACTTCTAGATGGTAATGAAAAGTCTTGTTAAAAACTAGGAATAAAATTAACTGCTCCTATATCCTTAGCTCTTATGCAAATTCTAACCAATCAGTTAACAAGGTAGTCAGAAAGTCTATTCTTTTAGGTAACAACAAGAGGAAGCATAGCTTCTTACTGGCCAATCCCCAGGTGCATCAATTCCCCATCTTCTATTCTAGCCATCAATCTCCTTAACTTTGCCTAAATGGCTTCAATAATGTTCTCTTCAGCATCCCTGAATTTTACTATATTTTACTATACTTCTTAGAAATAAAGCACAAAGAAAACCCTGGCATCACTTTTCAAAAAAATATATTCATATATATAATCATCTTGTCTTGACATTTTACAGATGTATATATTTCTTAAAGATTTTATTTATTTATTTGTGAGAGAAAAAGAGAGAGCACAAGCAGGCAGAGTGGCAGAAAGAGGCAGAGGGAGAAACAGCCTCCCCACAGAGCAAGGAACCAGATGCAGGACTCATCCCAGGACACTGGGATCATGACCTAGGCAAAGGCAGACGCTTAGGATCACGACCCAGGTGAGGGCAGACACTTAACCAACTAAGGCGCCCAGGTGTCCCACAGATGTATATAATATTTATATCACTCTCATTTCAGTCACTGAACTTCCCATCCACCAAGAAAGAAGGGTAAAAATTCCTAATCTGCTTAACATTTTAAATATATTTCATAATTAAGCCAAACTTCTGAAATGCTGAAATTCATGTAACCCTTGCAGTGAGAACAGCTAAAAACACTATAAAAATATGGAAAATTTGTGATTAAAGACACTGAAGAATTAACAAAAGACTGAAAAATTACATGGCCAGGACATGAGGGAAAAAAGAGGACCACAACAATAAGCTCATGAAGATAAAACTGGCATTTGGGGCTGCTTCCCTAGGAGGATTTGCAATTCAGCAAAAGATGGCAGAGAGGCCGAATGGGCTTCTGACAACCACCAAACTGGAGTCCAAGGCATGCCATGGTCGTAGGGGAGGAAGAAAGGGGAATTCCCCAAGGAACCCAATTTGTGTACGGTTGAACCTCAAAGAATCATACCCTAAGAGCATGGTAAACCAGAGCAGAGAGGCCATCAGAGTCCTAAGCCCACCTCAAAGTGTAGTAACCCATGCAATTAAAATGAGATGACCCTGGATGGCTAATATTCATATCCCCAGCTATGTAACAGAAGTTAATATAAATCCTCATTGCAGGAAAATCTCAAGTTACTACTAATAAGTCTGTTAATAAAATGTCCATCACATTATAAAAATAACCAACACAAGAAGAAAGGAAAAACAACAAAACAATTTAAAAAACCAACAGAAACAATAGGCAAGAAAAACAGACCCAAGGTTGTAATGCTGGAACTATCAGAAAGAGACTTTAAAACAATGACCTCTCGGGGTGCCTGGCTGGCTCAGTTTTTAAGTGTCTGCCTTTAGCTCAGGTCATGATCTCGGTGTCCTGGGATCAAGCCCCATATTGGGCTCCCTACTCAGCAGGGAGCCTGCTTCTCCTGCTCCAGCTCTCCCATGTTTGTGCTCCCTCTTGCACTCTCTCTCTCTGTAATACATAAATAAAATCTTCAAAAAAAATTAAAATTAAGATAAAATAAAGACCCCTGCGGCACGTGCACCCGAATGTTTATAGCAGCAATGTCTACAATAGCCAAACTATGGAAAGAGCCTAGATGTCCATCAACAGATGAATGGATAAAGAAGATGTGGTATATATACACGATGGAATACTATGCAGCCATCAAAAGAAATGAAATCTTGCCATTCGCAACGACGTGGATGGAACTAGAGGGTATCATGCTTAG